>VDFB02126923.1:0-19212 GCA_007258455.2 Sequoia sempervirens | reverse complement strand
TGTTGTGATTTCTTTCATGTACTCATTCATTATTGTAGTTAAATATTTATTATTATTTTTTGGATTATGACTAAATGGTTTAATAGAATATTGATTCACCCCCCCTCTCAGTATTTTGGGTGTTCAACAAGAATTACATACATATTGCATCATAGCTTGCATTACAGTGTGTTTCAATCATTTAGATCAGATTTCCATTTCAAAATTGCATTCAAAAAGTGTCCCTTTGTCTTAAAATTTTCATACATTTGCATTTCCTTTACATTGAAAATTCTAGAAAAATAATCACTGCCAAACCTATTTGCGAATAGAAAGAGAAACCTTAAACACCAACTTAAATATTCACTTTTTTAGTTTTCAAAACCCTGAACAAGGACTCAGTTGCCCTTCGGCGACCTTGACCTTGTACAAGTGTATTAACATACTTTTTCACACATTTTTGTCTTTGTTTGCTCAGTTTGTTTGTGCCTACAAAACCCATAATTGAAATTCATAATTGCATCTTTTTAGGCATCTTTCATATAATTCAAATAGTGGAAAACATTACATTGTTTGATTTTAAAATTGCATCAAAATTATCATTTTCAAGTTGTGGCATCTTAGAATCAATCAATTATTGCATTATAGATCAAAAACTTGCATTGAAATCTTCTAAAAACATTTTCACTTTTGTTTCACACTTGCATTTTGCATTACATTGTCCTAAATTGAGCAAAATCTAGAAAAATATCATATGTTCAACCTGTTTGTAGCCAACGAAAAAAACATTAAACAACAACATAAAACTTGAATTTTTCACTATTATGAACCTTGATCAAGGAATTAGTTGTCCTTGTATAGGTGTCTCTGGAAACTTCTACACATGTTTTTGTCTCTGCATTATTAGTCCATTTCTACTTGCAATTGTTCGATTTGAAATTCTAGCAAAATGTTATGGCATGTACAAGAAAGGTGTCATTTTGTTTGATTTGTTGCAAATTTGAGAAAAAATGTTGAATTTTAGTATTGAAAATCATCAAATCTATAGGATAGTTGTTTAAATTTTCTGAAGCATTGCATAATTTGGGTAGATTAGTTTTCATTTTTGCACAAATTCAAAACCCTAGGCAAGTAGAGACATGTTTCCTTTTAAAACATATGGTTTTCATAAAGTATCATATGGCTTGTATGATTTTAATCTCTCTACTTATGAGCATAATCTAAGGAAATGAAATGAAACCATTAACAAGCATGGTAGTCACTCTCCTAATATCTCTCCCATATTTGAGAATGTTTTGGTGCAAGAGGATTCAATCAAGGACAATCGTAGTTGCTCTTCTCCCAATACCTCTCTTACTTGTGAAGAAGGTACCTTGGTGTTAGAGGATCTAATCCTTGAGTGCCATGAGAATCTTGTTTGTACCTCTCTCAATACTTCTCTTGTTTGGGAAGATATTATGGCGCAAGAAGATGAAATCATTGACACATTTCTTAATATCACCTTGCCTAGTCTTCATTCATCTCCCAAAATCTCTCCTATTTGTGAGGATGATTTGATACAAGAGGATGCAATCATTTAAAATCATAATTTTTCTTCTCTCAATACCCCTCCTACTTGTGACTGAGGTACCTTGGTGTTAGAAGATTCAATCATTGAACGCCATGAAAATCTTATTTGTTTCCTCCCCTGCCTCTCCTACTTGGGAAGATATTGTTGGGCAAGAGAATGAAATCATTGATAACTTTATTTCAAAAGATAGTAAGATAGATTGCTTAGATGAGCATGCTAAGGTCACTTTAGATCCCCCCTCATTAGAAAATCACCAATAAGAGATCAAATCTGTTGAGGTTATGAACACATAATTGGTCATTAGATCTCCCTTGATTATTGGACCTCTTAAAACTCTTTCTGGACCTCCTAAGATTCCTCTAATTATTTGACCTCCCAAGTCACCTCCTAAGAAACCTCTCATTATAGGACCTCCTAAACCTCATGGCCATATCCTAATTTTTGCAAAACAATTTACTAGTAAGAATGTGTTGCAAAAACCAAGCTTTCATACTATTTATCACACATATAATACTAAAATAAATAAGCAACCAAGACAAACACAAGCCATTTCATCATCGATACCATTCCCACAACCTGTTTCACCTAGTGCCCCTCGTTCACCTCAAGAACAACTTCACAACACTCGTGCTAAGATCTCCCTTTGGGATTTGATTCAAACATCACATACTTACCATGGCATGCTTCAAAATGCCTTGCAGAAAGTTGTTATCCCTCATAGAGTGCAACTAAATGATGTGACAACCTTGATTGAAAACATGAATAAACCTAATTTGGACGTTGTCTTTCATCAAAGTGAATTACCTCCTTTAGAAATGCAAAAAAAAATGATGCTTTGGTGATATTATCTATTATTAACGAAGTTTAGACATACCCTTGTTGACAATGGTTTGAGGCTTAATGTTTGTAGTGTGAACCTTTTGGATAGAATTAAGGCAGATAAGACCAACATCTGAACTAGGCCGATGGTTCATTCATGGTTTTATTAATGTGGGAAAACAATGAGTGTGATAAGACACAAGTCAAGATATGTTAACATTTACAAACTCCTATCCATGCTGAATGCTCAAGATATTTCATATAATTTTCTTGGGAGACTCATGGATTCATGTGGTAAAGACGTAAGAATTTCTAATGACTGCCATATTGAAATACATTTATAACAATATTAAGGTTTATATATAAAAGTTGGACTCCTAGGGAATATGAATAGTGTTTACAAATTAAAAGAACAAAGGGATTGATATTAGGAACATTGACACTCAATCCACAAAAAAAAGTGGAACCTTTACAAGTCGAGGAAAAAAGATAATTTGTTGACGTGACTACATAACTAAGAGGGAGGGGGCTGATTTAGTTGTACCTGCATTAAAACATCAAAATCCTCAATAGTAATCAGATCCACATTGATGCATCTTTATTAAACCCTTTATCCTCATATAATTTAAACATGAAAGATAAAATAACTAAAATAATCCAACACCATACAATAAAAGAACACCAGATTTTACATGGAAAACCCAACGAGGGAAACCACAATGAGGATTATTCTTTATTAATATAAGTAATTGCAAACTCAAGGTACAAAGAGGCTCAATTTAATAGGACACATCATCCAGAAAAGGCTCACAAACTGTGCTTTGCTACTAGAATGAAAAGAAGAAAGAAGATAAAATGTTACATAGAGAGCACAATCTCAATGCAACAAAGATTCCACCACAATAGCTCAAATCAACACAAGCAGCCTTTAAGAGATCAAGATACCTCAACTCACTCAATCAACAATCTTGCATTATAGCTCACATTGTCATTCGCACTTCTACACTCAATTTTGCATCACAACACTCAACTCTATTCCACACACTTCATCTCACATCAATTCACCTTGCATTTATAACCTTCGCAACTTGACAAACTTCTTCAAGTCAGCTACACTCTTCTTTCATTTTAATAATTCAAATTAGGTCGACACTAAGCATTCCCGCGGTGGATAAGAATGAAATTGGACCAATACAAAACTTAGTTGGGACCCAAATCAACTCTCACATGCCACACTACACCTTCATTAATGCTTAAATATCTTCAAATGTAGTGTAAACACCAAGTCGGTCGTTACTCGTGCAAACACCATTGAACTTTGAATTATACATGCCTCATTATATCCAAGGACGATTTGTGAACCACATACCACATTTCATCATGATCTAGACTATTCCTCTATCCTTCTGAAATCCATCAAAATCCTTCGCAACAACTCACACCATCAGAATGTGCACGCCCAGTACACTCAAACTACACTATCAAACACTGCAACTCTACAATCCAACTTGTAGAGTACCAATCCACAAATCCTCTTGAATTAGGCAAGAGAAAAACATCATAAACATACCTTAAAATTCACAAGACCTGAAGAAAAACTACGGAAAAACACAAAGCAAATACATTTCTCCTAGACACCTATGTACGCAACACTATAAAACCAATTCACACATTAACTACTTTTGATCTTCAATCTAGAAGCCACAATTCTGAATATAGAAAGTTCAAACACCTCTAACCAACATATCCAAACCACACAAGTAGATCTTCAACTCAGAAGAAATGTGAAGCAAAACCAGAACACCTTTGTAACACCCTGTTCCCTTATTTTATCAATTTTCCCAGTATCCTCAACATCAGAACCATAAATAGAAGCTTATCAAAGAAACTCCAGAGGTTAACATCAACAACTTAACTGATGAAAACATAATGCAACTAATCAAAGCAACAATCTCTTCTCAACCACTGAACAACTATCATTAATGACAACACATGCTTGTTGACATCAATGAAAACACCTTCATACTTGCAACATAAGTGCCTTTCACCCATAACAATGTTATCGAAGTATGATTGGGGATCATTAGACTTCACACCTAAATTCAAGGGGGAATACAAGATTATGCAATTAATGTCAAGAAAAGAGAAAGAAGCGGCAATGATATCAACTAAATCATCAAAAGCGTCTGGATCCAAAATGTCTAGTAAAGATGAGGATACAAGCTATGCATCCACATATGATGATCATGAAAAGCCACCTTCTTCGAAAGACTTGGAACAATTTATGGAAAAGGTATCAAATTTTAAAACAATTTGGCTATAATGGAAAAGGACGTGGAGTGAGATAACAAGGTATCCATGTCCCCATAGAGCCTAGCAAGCAAGAAATAATAAGAGGTATTGGTTATTATCCTTCGAAAGAAATGAAAGCATAAAAAAAATCTTTACTTAATATCAATAATATCACACAAGATTCTCATAAGACAACTTTAGCCTTGGTGCATCCTAAACTGATAGACAATACATGCAGGAATATGTCATTGGATATGTTTCAAAATGATGAGTCCCTAGGGGAATTTTTGGGTATGAATGATACTTCACCTGTTCATCATAATCAATAGCATTAGTTTTTGCTCCTTGCCATGTGGTAGTTGTAGTATCATAGAATATTCACTACCATGCATGAGGTATAAACTTGGCTTTATACAATCATATTTCATTTCACAAGGAGCAACATATCATAACCTATCTAGGCTCATCTTTGTCCCTACACTTGGGGGGAAAGGGGTTAGGTAGCCTTGTCCTAGGTGTATTCCTTCTAGCAAGGTATCCTTTTGTATTTCCTTAAAACCTTAGCGTAGCAAATACACTAACATTTTAAGGGGGGTCATATAGTCCCCTACTCATTGTTTGCATAGGAAATAGTCCCTTCTTAGTGATGATAGCATACATCTCCTAAGAAGTGTGATCTTGTCAACCAAAGCATAACCTTCTTAATCCATGTGACGTGTCTCCTTTGTGGTGATATTAGGTTTTTTGTACTACAAGAATGTGGCCTTTCTTGGCATATGACTTTCTCCTTGGTGTTAATGCTATGGCCCTAACGTTCCTTAAGGTATGATCTTTATAACTCGACTAGTCCTCTCTTGGTGGTGATGTCAAGTGTGATGTTTCCTAAGGTGTGACCTTTCATGCATTAAGTAAAGCTCCTTTGATTATCATGATTGTTTACCTTTTTAGCTTTGTTGCATTCATCCCTCGAGATGTTAAACCTTGCCATATTCATGATTGCCCAACATAATACACCTTGTTTGGTATCATGCATTTCATGAGTGTTTATCATAATACAACTTGCTAATCTTGCGAAACCTGTTATATTGCATGGAACCTAGCATAATACAACTTTCTAGCCATGTGTAGTTCATTCTACTTCACTCTATTCATGGGAGTTGAATCTAGTGTAGCATTAGCATTTTGTTAATTTTGTGGCACCTTATCAGGGAGTATAAATCTTGGTATGGTTGGGCACGCCTTGTAGACCTAGTGTCTATCTCACATTTTACCTTGTCTTAGGGGCTCACCTAGTGAATATCGAACTTCACTAGCTTGTGTGTCTCCTAGTTTGCGATTCACCTAGCAAATATCAAACTTTTCTATTACGTGAGTCATGAATGCTCTTCTAACATGACCACCTAGCATAATACATTTTTCTTTCCAGTGGACTCGTGTCCATGAGTGATGTGTGTGACTTCAGTCCTCATGGGAGCATTTCTTTATTCGATGGATGACATTTGGTATTTGAGACAATTTAAGACTGAGACCTCTTTAGCTTATCGACTTGAATCCTTTTAGTACTAACCTTGTGCTTTTTTTTGTGTTTTGTCATGTGTTTTCATATGTATTCTTCGTGTTTACATCCTGATTGTTTCCATTTCATCATTATCTTTATGTTCCATTATTTCATATGTTTTCATCGTGTATGCTTCATGTTTTTCCTGACATGTATGTTTGTGTGTCTTGTCTTGCTGCATATCATACATGTTTGTGTGTTCCTTTGTGCTTATGTTGGTTTGCCATGGGATCTTGGATCTGGGGGTTGGTGCACTCCCCCTTGATCCTTTGCCATCCTATCTCTTCAACATTTGGACAATTCAGACCCCTCTTGGCATATTTTTCTACTTTAGTGTGAGTCTAAGTGTAAGTTCATACTCTCACTAAAGTGGGGGCTAAATGTAGCATAGAAAATTACATATCTTAGCAATTTCACACTATGTTTTGGTCCCCCTAAACTATTGAGCCTAATTGACCCTCTAATTGCCTAAAATTATGCATTTAAAGCCTAATTTTTATCATTTTCCGAGGGAGGACAAGCATTGAACAAATGCATCCAATCATTAAATTGTCCTTGATTTTGAGTGTCCTAGAAATTGGGCTAGGACCCATTCACCCATGGGTGATTGGGTCCCCCTTCTTAGCTAGGACCCAAATTCAAATATGTTGTTGGCGGTATTTTAATATCCAAAATTCAAATATGAACTGTCGACTTTTGGAATCTAATTTTCAAGAAATTGGATAAACACCTATAAATACATAGTCTTTTCATCATTTGAAACTAGAACACAATTTGTAAAACTTATGATTAAGCATTATTGCCAAAAGAAACATTTTCAGAGCTTTATTGTAGCAATTCAAGATCCAAGCATCATGTCAAAGTGTTCATGAGTTTATGTCATCATGTTTTCATTATTTTGTGAAGGCTAACATCTTTTTGTAGTTCTCCAAAGCATTCAAGCAAAGGAAGATCCAAATCCTTGAGGTGATGAGTATGTCTCCAGTCCTTCAAGGTAGCCATTGAAGGGTGGTGAGTTGCAACACATTGCAATTTCATCATTCCTTCCTTTTCATTATCATTTATCTATTGAAATTTTTCCATTGTGGAAGTGGGAACACTTACACGGGGTTTGCCTGAGGCAAGCCCTTGTATGACACATTTTCCGTCTTTGTGAATGTGCAGGTTATAGGTTCAAGAAGGATTGAAGAGAGCTTGAAGATCAATTTTGTATTGTTGCATTTGTTGTCATCAACCTTGTCAAGACACATAAACTCACCTATAGAATTTATTTATGAAGCATAAAACAAAAGCTCAGATCCAACACCAAAGGACCCAAAAAATTGAGCCCCTTACAAAGAATCAGTCACCTTTGGGTGACCTAGTCCTTGTAGGCACAACTATACCAATTTTTCTAGGTAGGTACACAGTCACTTGCACTTTCCAGATTTGTCAAAACTTGACTGTTTCTATTTATCATTTATTGAATTCTCGCAATTTTAGTATTAGTTCATATAGGAACATTAGGTTGATCAATCTAAATCATTTCCAATTCATTCCAACCTTCAATTAGATGTAGATCCAAGTCTGATTGGCTTAGGGTTGAAAGTCAATCTTTTCATCTTGTGATCTACATCTTAATGAAACTTAGAAAAAGGCCCATTGCATCCTAGGTTCTTTGCATTTAGGACTTTGGCTCCGCTTTTTTTATGTTTCAATGGGTATGACACAAATGTCCAATTTGAATACATAATGTCTTTTAAATCTTTAGAGAGGTCAACCTTGATGCAAACATGCTTTTGAGGATGAGCCAAGAAGAACTTGTTAGGCTCAACACAAATAACTTTACCAAGTGAGCCAACAATTATGGTTAATAAATTATAGCAAGGTAGAGGCAATCTTGGGAATTTTATCCATATCAACACTTGAAGAGCCTTTTCATGAAAAAACATAAAATCTAGTCTAAATGGAAAAGCTAAAAGGGACACATGAAAATATAAGGGGCCATGTTGAAGAATGGCCTTTGCATGACCTGTTTTGGTAAAATGAAAGAGAATTAAACTTAGGTTTTGAAAAACATCAAGATGGACCCTATGTGAGACCTAAACCTTGCTGACCCAATCCCTAGGCATGCTTTTAGGGGGAGTTCTCCCAACAAAGTAACCTGTTCAAGAAAAATATAATTCATTTAAAAACACTATCAAACTCTGGGATGGGCAAAACCACATATGAAGGAGAATTAAAATTCATATCTTGTGAAACATGTTGAAAACAATTTTTGAGCACTTGTTTAGATGAGCCATTGTTTGGAATTATCAAACCTTCAATATCAAAAAAGAATGCTTGATTGACAAAGTTTTTGAACTATTAAAGAAACAAACTAAAAAATCCTCCAATAAATACAGTTGAATACAAAATTTACTATGCCAAAGATGTAATATGACTAAATAGAGCTCAAGCCATCCTCCCTCCATCCCATTATAAATTATTGTGCACTAATATATAGATATATTTTATAAAATAATCCCCACAATAAAAATCTAAAAAATTAGAATTATTTAGTTATAAAATATAAAACCACCGAGACTTAATAGAGAAGGTACGAAATCGTGTTTAAGAAGGAAGCTCTTTTCCTGATTTTTATCGCTTTATAGAAACACTGGTGCAATTGCCATTGATACCCCTCTCTCAGCACAACTTCATTTAGCGGACTGTCGAGGTACTGTATGACGATGATGTACATTAATTTACTTGTGAATTGTCAGTTACCACAGAAATTGCAATTCAATTTTCTAGTTTTGAGATGGCGTAGATTGATCATTGTTTTTATTAGGATTAATAGGTTTTCACAGGTCATGTTCGCGAGCTTGTTAAGATTTTTGGATCCGAATGCAAGATCATTTGGGCAGAAAATTGGGATTATTGTTTCTCGGTCCACCTCAAAATGATGAATTGTAACTTCCCACGACAGTGGAAACTATGAGTGCCGCATATAATCTTTGCAGTTGTTACCATGCCAAACAATTGAAAACTTAAAAGCTTGTGTAGATGAAATATTCACTCCTGGACGGATTTTTCTATTGTTAAAATGACTGGCAGAACGATTATCTGAGCTAATTTGTAAGGCTTTACATATTTACCTAGTGGATTGAAATCTCGGTCTAGAGAGACAACTGAAGTGGGTTTTGATAAACATTTTGGAGAATTATTATAGATTTGGACAAAAAGAAGGTAGACAAGGGTCTGTGTGGCCAGCCTTCAAAATACCCCATATCAATTCTGCATGTTTTCTGCATACTTGCAGTTTGCTTTGTTAATGTGCGGCATTTTGTAAGTTGTGTAATTATCCTTGCCGAATATATGACCTATAGAGAATTAATTTACATGGAAACAAAAGAAATATTCCTTGGCTGAATGCGATTCTCAATGAATTAATGGGGTTAGAAATTTAATGATTTTGCAAGATTTTACAACGACCAAATTCAACTGTTATCTATTTTGAATGTACTGTGCCAACAAAGCTGTTATTTTTCCTCAATATAGTCTAACTCTAATGTCTTAAAACTCAGAAGTCACTCCAATTAAACAGGGAAGTGGAAAACTCAAAACCAAAATTACATCACTGATGGGTTTTAGTCTCAATTTCTTTTTCTATCTTCTAAAGCTAAGACTGATTGCTTCAAGCATGGACAGAAAAATAGAAAGGAGTATGAACCCCATAAATCTTCACTATTATCTTAATCCGAGCCTTGAAATAAGCATTTTACACAGCTATCCAAACATGCCAATCGTACTGACAATTTTATCACTGAAGAAAACAAAGATTGCCAAATAAAAAGGTGACCCTGATGCTCAGAACTGCAAACCATTTTGACAATAGCAAGAGACAATTTGGAGATCAAAATACTTGAAAGAATACAACACAAATGGAGGGTTTCCTGGATCATTCTCCCTTCCCATGCATAAATATATAAACCTCAACCAAGAGTCTAAGATAGCCATGGAAGGAGAAATACAAACAAAATGCACAATTCAGATCTCAAGGTGTGAATTCCAATACAATGATACTGCAAATCCAGCTATGATGCCCGATCTCCAACTCAGAGTCTAATATGGCCATCAAAGGAGAAATCCAAACAAAATGCACAATTCAGATCTCAATGCGTGAGGTCTGATACAATGATACTACAAAGCCACCTAAGATGCCTGATGTCATTGTCTCATACTAGTTACCAAGTTAGCTATTAAAACATCCCTGTGACAGAGCTGTATGATGCGAGTGTCACATATGGTTCCATTGAGAGGGTTGTTTTCACAGAGCTTCTCCCTTACTTGCCCAGTCTTTGTACGTTGCTCTTTCTAGTAGCATATATGAAGGTCTTTTGAAGGACTAAGGGGCCAATAAGGACTGCTGTCATGCAACAGAATTTTTGTGGTTGTACCACAAAGTCAAGCAAGAGCAAACAGGTTTTCGAAGGATGATGTCTTATCTTAAATAATTAATAGGGCTTAAAATTTTTCAGACATAACTAACATGCTTCCCTTTATCCAGAATAACCGCAACTCCATCTGAATCTTCCTTGGAAATAACTACACAGCAAGGGGCAATGAGATGAGAAGCTTCATCTGAGAGCTAAAGATTCAGAAAAAGAGCACTCTCTAGCAGAGATTTTTGAAGGGTTTGCATGTTTTCATTAAGACCCCTGGAATGATTATGCAGAAAATCTACCACCATCTTGAATTTTGGATGAAGAAGTGGGATTTCTGCGGTTTTCTGATTCCATGATTTGTACTGCTGCTATTTTATCTAGGGCTTATGAGAGAGAAAAAAACTAATAAATGCCCAAAACAAGATGTTCAATCTATGTGACCACATAAGTAGTGTAAGGTTTATAGCACCTTGTGGAGAACCTAAAATGTGGAAATGATGCTTTGTCAGTGGCTTCTTATAGCTGGAAATTAGGATATGAAGCCGCTGCTCTGAATTCCACTGTATCCAACAAGATAATTGAAGTTTAAGTCCTTTTACTATATGTTGGTGCGTGGATGTGCACCATTTTGTGTGCCAACTAATTGGAATTTTTTTCTCTCAATATACAAGTATGCATTGGGTGATCTAAAATTTTAGATGTCTGCTAATGAGACAAAGATTAACAAGGCAAGAACATTGGAAGCATGTTTGAAGAATTGGTAATCTGTAGGAGGGTATTCTATTGAAATAAAATGTTCACTTAAATATATTCATAGACCATAGGTATGTAGGAGTTTATGGTGAACTCTTCAACACCTCAGGATCACTTGCAAGACAAAATAACTTCCACAAGAGAGATGACAGCAATATCATGCTATGATTAAGGATGCAAGAATACCAAAATTGAATATGACAGCCACAATGAATATGACAATACATATGAAGCCTTGCTTATATAGGCAAGGTGAGGAATAGGATTAGACAAGATCATGACAAGTGTCTTAATCCTATCACATGAGACAACTAAGTCATAACAACCTAGGACACAAGCATTAAATAAATGCCAACTAGATAAGATAAGTGACAACTAATGCTTAACTAGAAAGATTCCTTCCTAGGACCTAAGTGGACTTAACAATGTAAATATGAGCTACTAATGACTAGATAGGTAAAACACTTATTTACACCAACACCCCCCCCTTAAGTACAACTTAGGGAGTACTTATGCAAATGACTCAAGGATGGGTCTCGACTATGAGGCCATGCTAGGTACCCATGTACAAATGCAAATGCAATTTCTCATAAACTGAGAAAATCTAGTGGGACAAAACTCCTCCCCAAAAGAGAGATAAGATACAATAATGCTCTCCATGAAAAATGAGAGGACAAAACCCCATTCAAGGAAAAAGACCCCCCCATAAGAGAGGCGAAGATGAGACCATTCAGCCCCCCTTCAATGAAAAAGATAAATCACAAGTCCAATCAATCTCCATCCGCACAAAGGATGACAAGAGAGACCATATAACCCCCCCATAATGAGATAACTTGTTGCAAAGAAGCACACTTGTGGAGTAACACTGGAATCCTTATTTTGGCAAGCAAATGAAAGATAATTCTGATGTTAGAAACCATATCAGAGTCACTCAAGGACTCAAGTCGGAATCATGATAAAGCAACAACAAACCCGATGCCAAGGAACACTGGAAAACTCTCAAACTGACACAACCCTGGAATCTGTAAAGTAACAGTTGATTGACAAATGATTTGGAACTGAAATGAAGTTCAAAGATCAAAATTGCATCCTCCCAATTGTCAAAATATCCAAGTAATCTCTAGAACACCCTTTGGGGCAAGAATTGAAATACCGATCATCCTGGGATAGATACAAAAAAAGTGCATCGATGGCAATATAGAGCTCCTCAATACCTTTCCAACATTGCACGAATCGCAAAAAATGAAGATCATGCCAAAAAGTTATGAGTTCAGGAGCCATAAAAAAAGATCTAACTTCAACCAATAATAAATGCCACAAAACAACAAAGTTATGCAAAATAACTTGCACCACTGCAAAATTAACGAAACCAGCTTTTCGATAATATCTCATTCAAAAAATTTTGCCTCCTGGATTGCAAGTTATGACAAAATGAAAAATAGGCCCTAATGAGAGCATTTGCAGACTAATTAGGTGCAAAAAATTGGCTCCTAAGGGCTTGCGACTAGTCCACCATACGACCATAGCCTGCAGAGTGGTTTAAAAAAAATTATGCTACAAAATAAACTTAAGCTATGCATATGTTCATCGCATGTGTGAGCAAAAGCTAGAGTTGATAATGATCCCATATACTAGGGTCTAAGAATTGTTCAAATGGTTTTCAAAGAGATTTCAGTTGGAGTATGAAGTAATGTATGAAAATGGAGTTAAGAGAAGCTAGTTTGATGCCTCACATTTATTTATAAGGTTGTGAATTTAGTTGAGTTGAAGAAGTGTATGCCCATGGATTTATATTTTATGGATCTAAATCCCACTTTTGCATCCAAAATCCATGTTTAGCAAGGACGATTTGAAATTGTGAAGTTGCAAAAGCATCAATGACCATGAAATATATGAATGTGGTTTCAAATCCATGAGGGTACAAATTCATGGATCCAAACTAATCAATTTGGAAGCTGGCATGGAAAAAATGTACAAAATAACATTCAAGGGCTTCTAAAGAGATAAAATTCATAATCATATACAGGCTTTAAATTAGAAGATAATTATAAATTAGGTTTTATGGATCAAACACAGATCTCCAAGTCTTAAAGCTAAAAAAGGTGTTGAAGCTGGATAACTGACTAGCAGGATCCATTACCCACATGGGAGATAGATTGATTTGGTAGCTGACACATGGAAAACAAACTTGTCTATGTCAGTTGACCCCACATATGTTTCTATTCAAAATTATAAGATACAAAGGGATACAAAGCACGGGTCATATCAAAAGTGAGTGATATGGCCAAAAGTGGCATATGCATCCAAAAAGGGTTTGTATTTCTATACTTTATAATTTTGAAGTTGCAAAGTGAAAAAAGGCATAAAGCAATATTTTCTAACTTCAAATCTGTTCCTCAATTAGTAATACATGATTTAGTAGTGAATCCAACAATCCGGGTGGTTTTTTGTTGGATCAACCGAAGTGAGCTGGGTGGCAATCCAAGTGGCAATGAGTGGCATATCTGTCAAGTTAGCTGTAATTTCAAAATGTGGCCAAATCCCATGTCAATAAAAAATGTTCTAAGTGGAATTCTTGAGGACGAAAAGCAATGTCATGTATTGCACATCCATATTTGATATTATTGCATCTGTTGCAAGAGGATGAAGCCCGTGTTTTTAATTGTCAAGGCATTTTGCAACCATGAAATCATTATGACAACCAATAGGTTTATTAAATTTTGATTCCCCAAATTTGACCCCGATATTGCACCTGGGCAGAATCTGTATCCGAACTGGTAAGTTTTGTTTAGCAGAAGCGAAGCAGAATGATAAAATCAAGTCAAGGACCATGTGCCATACCCAAGCACCTGGATGTTAAAAAGGGCCAAGTTAACCATCAAGGTAAATATTCACTTTAAGCCTTTGACAGAGTAAGAGGGACACCTGCTGCATGTGGAGTTCACAAAACTTAAATCATTCATGACAAAATTGAAGGCTTAAAGTAGAGACATTCCCTGGAAACTGGGCTGCAGAGAAATAATTTGCTAAAGACCAAATTTTGTAATCTCTGCCTTCTAGATGCTTGGCCATGCCTTGATTTTGTAGTTTAGTGTGCAGAAAGCTATGGTTCCTCTGCCAAATCAGTCCTCAATTTAAGTCTTTTGTAGGCTTGACCAACATAGTCTAAGAGAAATGTTAGGCATCTTTTCTACAAAGGAAAGCTTTCCTTTTAAGCCAGGGCTAGAGATATTTAACAAGAGGGAGGATGATTACCGGCAATTTTAAAAGAGTTTCTTGCATCTTAAGGAAATTTTACTGGGTAAAATGATCACGTTGAATCTTGCTTTGATTGCTAGCATTTCAATTGTTATATGGTGAAATATGTTACTATTCCAGCCTGAGTCCTTGGAATAGGTAACACTAGTATCTTTAAGTCTTATATGCTGTCATTGTCTATGTTGTGTTTTGGAATATATTGGGTACCCACTTTGTCTGCTTGCATAAATTTCTTATTACTCTTTCCTAGTCCATGTCATTGTCTTTCCAAATTGTGAGACCTTTTGAAAATTTCCCTAATTGAAGATTGCAAAGGCTATTGTACTTGATTGGTGTTCTGCAATTAAGTTGAATGTGTCTAGAAGACAAAGAGTGTTGCAAGTTTGGTCGCTATTTTGTAACCCAAATTATTCCCGACTCCGATAATTTGTTATACCATATGTGATTGAATAGGCTATCTTCAGTGGACAATTCTATTCTTAATGGTTATAACTTATAGACATTTCTCTAATGAGTTCTGTTAAATATTCTCTAGATTATTTTGTTGTACTCAGCCTCCATTGTAGTTTCCCAGTTGTCTTTCAAATTCCTCTTACTGTATAGATTCTCTAAGGCAGTCTGGTTCAGTGGAATTGAAGGATCACACATGTCAGTCAAATGAGAAGAATGGTAGGCAACGGACAAAAGGTTGGAAGAAAGCACTGTAAAGCTAAGATTGTGAAGGATAAGATATCAAACATATGATCCAGATGGTAAATATGCAGCTTCATTGTTTGAGCATACACACAAACAATTTTCAGAAAAGAGCTTAAACCGTTCAAAGAGGATATGTCCAAAATATAGAGAACAATTGAGATACATATATAAGGTTTCTATGTGAAGGGATCAAGTAGTAGGGTTAGGCTAGCAAGAAGAAGACAGCTAAGGGTGAGATGATGATGAGCAATCAGACATTTATGAATATAATTAAGAAAACAGTTTCAAGTTGTCAACCAACCCTATGATGGTGAAAGTAGTATGCAGAAAAATGAAATTCAAAACCCTTCCGTCATACATCCTAGGAAAGAGAAGAAACATAATTTTAAGTAGAGTCCCCAGAAGATGGCTTGAAAAAGCAAGACCAACAATTTAATGAAGTGGTTGAATTTAAAGAACATATACACATTTATTACAAAATGAATCTGCCAAAATAGATATAAACAATCCCACAGCCCCTCACATTGTAGAGTCATTTAATACTCCTCTAGGACAAGTTCGAAAGAATTTAAGTAGAAGCACTTTAGGGAATACCTAGTTCTGGTATATTGTCTAATGCATATCAAGTTTCATCTAAAGGTGAACATCCAGACGAGGAAGAAAATGTGAACCAAACACACCCCAATGATACTCATGTGTCTGCTGCAAGCAGGCTTGAAAGTATCAATAAAGGAAAGGTGTTGCTTAGAATACACAACATGAAGGGAGTAACAATCAGACAGGTACTAATGTTGGGATTCAAAAAACTCTGAAGTCTGAACAATAGAAATGGTGTTGGTGATAAAAAAATCTCCTATAGGTAACCGTAAACTAACATTTGCATTCCACCAATCCCACATCATGAGAAAGAAAAGAAAATGTAATGAAATGTTCAAGTCCAAAGGAGAAGGGGATTAGAATGATGCTGCAGTTGTTAAACAAGTGATTGAAGAAGATGAGTGTTCTATTCAGATAATGAGGTGGTGGATGAGAAGGTGTGTGCTGAAATCGATAGAGAAGGATAGCCAAGTTAAAGTGCTTACTGCTACAGTGAAAATACCCTGGCACAATGAATGAATGAAAGATTTTAATGACATCCACAAGACTAAACAATCTATGGGACCGAGACAAAACAGGCCTAATTTGTCTTCATGCTCTTTTCCAATCGAATCTCCTGCCATTAATTTTGACAAGAAGGCTAGCCGTTTGATTAATCTTATCTTCCTCAAATAGTTGGTGCATATTGTCAACTTTCAAACAATTTTCATGCTGAGTGTGGATATCCACGTAGGCGGTGCACTCCATGACGAAGTGCCATTCCGTTTCCACAGCCCCCTTATTGCAGAAAATACAAGTTCTTTCTTCCCAAGTTTCCTTGGGTATCTTCCACCTACCAGTCTCACACCTAAGTGATGCGATCCCGTCCTCAATTGTGCCACTAACATCCTCGCTTTCCCTTTAATAGCTGCACCTAAATAGGTTTTGTCACCATGATCTTTTGCCGGATTAAATTCTTTGATGTAATATGCTTTTTTTCGCCCTATCTGATTTGTCCACATGGCAGTTCTGAATTTTTTAGTCACATAGCTTTTTATTTCACTATTGGTGCTAGGACAGTCATGTAGATTGATGTCCCACTTGTTCATCCACTTGTGGTTCTGTTTCATCCAAGTTTTCTTCCTACGATCTAGCGTCTCCTTCATAACCGTTTTAGGCCACCGGTGGTTATCCATGTTTTCAACCTTCTTTAAATAGCTTATCAACCAGATTAGCGTCGATGCTTCCAATGGAAAAGTCCCCGTTTCAGCTAAAAGAATTTCATATGGGACTGTGGTTTTAACTTTGAGACTGCTTGTTATTAAATGCTTATGGATTCTTTCTAGTTGTCTCCAGCTACACTTTGACATACTGCTCCCCCACACTTCACACCCATAAAGTACAACCGGTGTAATAAGCAAACCAAAAAGTGTTTTCTTGGTTTTCCAATCCCAAAGCTCGGCTTTTCTACACCTATTTTGTAGAAGGTAAGAGGCTTTCCAACCTCCCTGTATCCTTTTCGTACGACACATGTCCCAATTGAGCTTATAATGAAAGTCAATCCCAAGATACTTGTATTCTTTCACAATTTCAAGCGGGCTGCCTTCAAAAAGAAAGGTATTCTACTTATCTTTTCTAATCAATGAGAAAATCATGATTTTGGTCTTGGTGATATTCACTTGCATCCCAACCTCGTGACAAAAGAGTTCAAGAGCTTTCAAATGTTCTCTTAACCCATGAGCTATTTTTGAAATTAGGATAAGATCATCAGCATATAAAAGTAGCTTCACCACATAACCGGCCAATTGAATACCGTCCCCGTCCGTCTTGCTTAACCAAGCTTCCAACTTATCAATGTATAGCCCAAAAAGCGTGGGAGATAGAGGGCAGCCCTGTTTAACTCCAATGTCGCTACCAAAACATTCTGACATACCTTCACTTGTTCTGATTTTAGCTCTAACCTTCTCATACAATCTATGAACAGCTGCTCTATACATGTTTGGGATGCCTAATTCCTCCATTCTATTCCATAGTTTGTCTCTAGGTACCGTGTCAAAAGCTTTCTTGAAGTCTACAAAACAGCAGTAAGCTTCCTCTCCTTGAGTGTTCCAAATTTTTTCAATCAAATGTCTAAGGGTGATGCAGTGATCAATGGTAGAGTGTCTTGACCTAAAGCCTGCCTACCCCTTTGCTCTTTTGCCCTCATTTTCTGCCCAACTGCTGATCCTTCGTTCAATCATGCTCCCAAAGAGCTTGCCAAAGATAGGGTTGACCATAATCGTGCGGTAGTTAGATGGGTTATTGATATCACCACTTTTAAATAAAGGAATGACCACACTGGTAGTCCACTCCATAGGAAAACCCTCTTGATTGACATTATTGAAAATTCTTTTTATGTGAGGGGCAAGACTGTCGATCCCCCACTTTAAAAATTCAGCCTGTAACCCATCTATGTCTTGTACTTTACCACTCGCTAAATTCTTTATTCCTTGTTTAATATCATCCACAGTGAATAGTTCCATTGATGTGTTAATAACAGGTGGATGGTCTTTCTCGTGAACCCGCTCATAAAGAAGCCTAGCATATTCTAGCCATTGGACATCTGTAATATTGTTTTCAATCTTCATTTTCTTTTGCTGCAATTCTCTCCAAAAACCTTTAGGGTTCTGTTTTCCAAGTGAGATTAGCTCCTTCCTTCTTTCATTTACATAATCAGATTTTTTAGACTGCACCAATTTTTCATATTTTTTCTTGTATTCTTTGTCCATTCCTCTCTTTTTTAGTGATCTCTTGGCTGCCTTACATTCTTCGTCGTACCATGGATTTGTCGGGAAAGTGTTTGCAGCGTTCACCTTGGGGTGAGACCTTTTGCATGCATTTAAAGCCTTGTGAATTATTGGGATCAACGAATTGCTATGAATGTGGACATCCCCTCTTTTGTTGTTTTGACCTCTCCATTGTTTTTTAAATCATGGAAATGCTGTTTAAGAACAGCGTTAAATATTTCTCTATTTTCCTTATTCAAGAGGATTTTACCCTTTGGGAGGGTTTTGTTGTGCATGTGCTGACCCTGTTTAATGTGTTGGCTGATTGGAGACATGTCGAGCTTAACCAGAAGAGGTAAGTGGTCAGATTTCATCCCAATAGGGCAGTCCTCAATGTCAAACTCCAGCAGCCTAGAGACAAAACCTTGAGAGCAAATCACGTAGTCCACCACGCTTTGGCCATTATAAGTTTTACAAGTGATACCCCCCAACTTTGGCCAATCTCTCATCCCATTGCAAATAACCATGCCAAACAAA
>VDFB02126922.1:0-23491 GCA_007258455.2 Sequoia sempervirens | reverse complement strand
AATTAGCATGAGATATGTTTACAATCACAAGGATGACCATAACCATGAACTATTATTTATATAGAAAATATACTAAACCTTGGTGGTTAATGTGTACATAGAAATACATGTGACCATAGGTGTGATACATAAGGTAATTAGGTGAATATATAATAGTATATGAACATCTAAATGGGGATTAATAGTAAGTGCATAAGAAAATGTGTAATGATGCTAGTGGATAATATATGAAAAGGGACTTAAAATTGCACAAAATTATGACATTTATCAATATGTCTATGTATCACTAAACTCTCCTCAAATAATCATAACTAAATACAAATGCCATAGGTATGAAAATTTTTACCATTGCACTTTTCTCCCACATTGATTTGCTTATGAATTCCAAATGATGATATATCCAAAATCATTTGGCACTCACAAGCATGCACAATTATAATAAATATATCAAGCACTTAAAGGATGTCATCATATGGGTCCATATAAAGTAATAGACTCTTCAATGATATGATCATGAATGTTTTCCTTCTATGTATATTTTTTCATAAGACAAACCTCTATAAGGACTTGCAACTATTTATAGATCTAACTAGGAAAACCTTAGTGATGGAATATTCCCTCTCAAAAATTGGTTGCATTCATAGGATATAAGGAATTGATAGAAAAGGGAAACAATAGTACATGAGGATTAAATATAATCTAAACATGTAGGAATATAATATTTTATGCATATGATCATTTAATCATATAATCATGTAAAAATGGAACCATATAATCATATAGGCATGTAAATAATGTACAATAATGATTATAAAATGCATAATTTAAGCACATTGGTTGGAGATGTTATGAATGTTCAAATATTAATGTTCCCCTAGCATTGGAAAAGAATGATTTCGCCTCTCTTAGTAACTAGAAGCACATGTTAAGTATAATGACATGATGTAATAAAGGAAATCTTGGTGCTTTCAAAATAGAAAAAATATTCATGAAGGTATAATATGTAAAGAGGAAGCTCAATTAGTTTCAAATGCGAAGACTTACTTTTCCTTAGTATAATTATAAGAAATGAAATTAGAACTTTTGACATTAAAGAAAAAATATAAAATCCTAATCTAACTCAAGCAAACCTTTTATTAAGCATTGTATGATTGTGCTCAAGATAGCAGTGATATGCATGTTCTCATTATACTAGCATAATCTTAACATTTTTTGGGTGATAAAATTAATAACATGATTTTATATTAATGATCGATGTTGAAGAGAATGCATTGAGGATGCATTTATAGGTTCTTGAAAGGATGAATAGATGATCTACAGTTGATATTGAATCATGAGTTAACTCCTTTAATTTTGGAGTTAATGAAGAGAAGTGGAAATCATGGAGAAGTTGAAACTTATTTTAATTTTAAATTAAAATAATGATTATCGAGTTAAGTGAATTGGTGAGTGAGTGAACAAAATTGATTGGTGAGTGTGGCAACAGAAAGAGTATCCCTTTTTCTTGCTTGATTTGGAAATAATTAATGTTAAAATGAACTTAAGGTCACCTTGATTTAGTGTTGTAATGTGTTTTACACATGCACATTAGGTCTTGGGCACTTTTTAAGCTAAATAAATCTAAACTTCCTTTAATTTAGTGTTGTAAAGTGTGTTTATTTACACCTTCACATTAAATTTAGGAGGCTTGTACAAATTAAGTGGACCTAATCTAGTTTGGTAATGTGTTTCACACATTCACATGGGATTTAGGGCCCTTTTTAGCTAAAATGACTTGATTTTTCCTTAATTTGATGTTGTAAAATGTATTTATTTACACTTTCACATTGAATTTTGGGCCATCTTGCATTTATGACCTTAAAATAATTATTAATAGGCCCCTAATACAATATATTATGCATCTCGAGGCATATTTCAACCAAAATCCTGACATAGAGCTCAATAAACTCAATTTCTTAACACCCCAACACTTTCTCTCTCCAAATAGGCCATGTGGGACCCATACACCATCTTGGGAATATGAGTCCCATCCAGGTGGGACCCATATGCCACAGATGGTGTATGAGTCACATTTGACCTATTTTTAAGGTTTTGATTGAGAAAATTGAGTTTTAAGTTCAAATTTCATGAATGTCGGCCTATGGGATCCAATTAATGGGATATTTGATGGATTTCCTATATAAACAAGGTCTAAAATCATTATTTCATTAATCATTCATGAGATCAAGTCAAGTACTCAAGAGTTAAGCATTCCAAAACTTCACAAGATCATCTAGAGAGCATTCAAGATCATTTCTAAGGCATTCAAGGGAAAATTTCTTCATCAATTATTGCAGTACCCAAGATCTATCATCATATCGTTCTCAAGCATCAAGCATAAAAGTGTTGAGCTATTTTTTTGGGGATGTTTTCATTCAAGATCCATGGTCAAGCATTGTTCTGGCTTATCTCAAGATTCAGATCTAAGCATCCTTCATGGTCATTTCATGTTAGATTATGATTTACAAACCATTATTTACAAGGTATCATTGTTCATGTTTCATGTCCCATGTTTGATGTTTCATGTCCTTGTTTCATTGTTTCGTCATTTTGTTTTATTACTTAAATAGGGTTTGACCAAGGCAAACCCCTATTCCCTAACAATCAAAACTCTCTCTCTCTCTCTCTCTCTCTCTCTCTCTTTGTGTGATTACAGATCTAGGTGTATTGGAGCATGAAGGACATTTGAATATTAGGTTACAAGATTGAGAAAAGTTGTTGGAATTGTCCCCTCATTTGCAAGGTTGTAATCTTCACTAAAAAGTCACCTACAACCCCGAAATCAAGGTTTCGGATTCAGGAATCAATTGGGAAGGACAAAGCAAACATTGAAGACCAAATTCAAACTTTGAAGTTCCAAAAAACCTAATTGGACTCATATGCCAGTCCTGGCATATGGGTCCCAATTTAGGTCATTTTTCAAATTTTGCTAGTTTCAAATACCCTTTTTTAAGAAACCAATTCTTGCACAAAAACCCAAATCTGGGATTGATACGCCCAGACTAGATTATGAGTTCTAGTAGGCCTAAATTTTAGGTTATTTAGCAATTCGCCTTCATTCAAATCCTCTTAGGTTTATAGTGCCTCTATACTTTTCCGCTTTGTTAATTTAATTTATTTGTATTTATAATTCTATTACCTATTTTAACAATGATATGTGTTGGATTTCATGGTCATCATTTTCAACAACAAGCTTTGAAGAAAACAAGACCAAGGACAACAATCATTCAAAGATGAAACAATTTGTCTCTTCCCAAGAAATAGATGATTTCTGTAATAATATGAACATTGAAGTATAGATACATCAAGTTCAATTATGCATTCACCAATATATAGTACAAGAGCTATCAAGTCTTATCAGGGAGTTGTCACAAGTATTCACAAACAACTACAATGCACACTCTAGTGAACAATCAATGCATGATGGTTTGAGGAAATATCAATGATCCTACAAATGAATATAAGACAGTTATGAAGGGAAACCTTTGATAAGGCTTTGTTGGTATTCATGTCAAGGGCAGTCAATTCCATGCAAGGAAAAAGCTCAAAACCTTAATGACACTGGTCATTTGGCATAATGGTAGAGTGTAGTGAACTCGTAACATAGTTCACAGTCATGTATGGAAGACAAGTTATAGATGGCAGTTCTCTTAGAGGTGACACTAGCAAGGGATGACAGTGGTTGAGTGCATGATGATAGTCCTATAAAAGGGAAATCAGGGACAACCCCCCATGATAGCATAAGTGTGACGATTGGATGCTAGACTTTCAGGTTTTAGGTAAACTCAATATTCCTAAACCAGAATGAATTCAATTGGAAACTCTTCATTAGAGGATTCAATATTCAAAATGAACAAGCATAGTATGGAAAGGTTGACATCATGAATATGAGAAGGGTGATTATCATACTAGTGGATTAAAGATGCTATGCAATGAGAGAGATGAACTAATGAATGAAAGATTGAATAATTTCTACAGTGGTAAAACAAGCTGTAAGATGCCTAATGTTTGATCTTGTACAATCAAGCAACATTGACAAAGATATTACAAAGAGATTACAATGCATACTCATGATAAGGGGCAGTCACAACTATACACATGAAGGGATACTGAAAGCTAAGGGGGTATAGATGATTGCGGGTGTTGTTGCACCTTAATCCAATTACGTAAAGTGATGGCATATGCATTAGTGTGCAATTATAGAAACTCATGTATGATAGTCAACAACATGGAGTGATTAGATAAAAGAAGATAACCATTTAAAATTTTTCTTAGTGGCAACCTATGCAAAATAAAACAAATAGTTGCTGAAAACAAAAGGGGGACAGTCACTATGAAGGAGACTTTAAGGACAGTGATGTCAAGACTTGTAAATGGTGGTAAGGATAAGCATGCCATAATCATAGGGGACTGTCCCACAATGTGAAGAGGCAGTCATGACTATCATAAAAGCAAAAGGCATGTTACAAGAATAGTGCCATGGCATCAATGCCAAAGACAGAGAATGCAGTCCAAGCTTAAGGAGAAGGTTGCATTTCAACCTGTGAATTCCAATATACTTTTCATGTCATAAAATTGGAGCAACATGTTACAGGACTATCAATGGAAGATGAAGATAATCTACAAGAAAATCTCAATGGGAAATTCAAAGTAGCAAGATCTCAAGAGCTTGTTTATCACCTTGAGATGACAATATATTCATATTTACTAGGAGAATGCATGCTCGCATGGGGATTTCTATAATGATAGTGACAGTCCTATGGGGATCTATTAAAGATCAGTCAATAGGTAAAACATATGATGATAGTCATCACACCAAATGGAGAGGAGAACCATAGGTTGAGAAAATAGTGAACCCACTAGAGGACAGTAAATGCAAAAGTGTAGATAAAGTATAGTGAGATATGGAAGGTTAGGGCAAAGTCAAATGCTTAGGATGAATGACATGCACATTTCTTACAAATAGTGAACCCACTTTTATAACAAGACAATGCCTATCAAAAGGAGTCCTAGTTGTTAGGCCGTCTCATAGTCTAGAATGCATGAACATATATCAAAAATACTATGTATAATCAAGGATTGTAGTAATGGATACCCTGGTAAACATGTATGCAAAATGTTGAAAACTAGTGTATAAGGCATATAGATTGTCTGACATAGTGCAGCAAAATATTGAGAAATGCATATGGAAACAGGTGTTATGCATCATGTTCACCGAAGGGATACAAGAATAAGAGAAATTCAAGAGAACATAGAGCATTCATGATTGCTTTCTTGCATTCAAATAAAGCAACCATTTACATTAGCTACATCCATGATAATATCAGTCCTAGAAAATACATCATGTGGAGAGCCAAAAGACTATGTCATCCATTTCTTGAACAATGAAGAATCAATTTTCTCCACAAAAGTACAACAACAAAGAGCCAAGCACATCTATTGCAAGGCGTTAGATTCAAGAAGAAATTTACATTTAAATCAACAAAAGCAGGAGGTTGTCAACTTCAAAGTTGGATTTTGTCCTAGATTAGCCTAATGTTATAAAAAGTTTTGAATTCAACATTCGAGTCCAACTTTGAGTAGCTCAAGGATAAATTTGAATAAAGCTATGTCTAGCTTAAAAAATATGGAAAATTTGACATTGTTTTTTAGATGACACTAAAGTGTAGCTAAAAGAGCTATCAAACTCAGAAATGGATTATGTTGCAAATCAATGCAAAAGTCAAAGTGAAAATAATTTTTATAATATCATTTCCAAGTAAAGAATTATCACATTTAGACAAGTGACAAGATGGAGTTAGGGTTTTGAGAGAACCATGGTATTGTGTTGTTTTTGCAAAAACCCAGAACAAGTTTTTGAACCCTTACCATATGAAATGTAGTAAACCCTAGGCCGAGCCCATGGCATTTTGTCTAAAAAAGAAAAGATAAGTTTCAAAGGCTAGGGTTATGATGGAACCCAGTTCATATGGCCGCGACCTAAAGAATATTTCTCCATAAAAGTGCAAAAACCCCATTTAGGTTGTCTCAAAATCACCAGATGCAGAATGGAGATTTTTCAGAAAGAACAAAGAAAATGTATCAAAATCTCAGTCATTCCTTCATGGCTGTGGATTGAGGAATCGATTTTATTCACAAGGTGCAAAAACCCATCTGGGGTTTGTGTCAAAATTCTGAATACATAAGGAAAAGCTAAGTATTTTCACCATTTTTCCACTAGCTAGAGCTCAAAATGAGCTTTAATTTGCAGAAACAAAAAGAGAAAATCAAGATATACATCAGATTGGAGCTTATCTGAGCTCGAGTTGTTCATTTTAATTGAACATGCCAGTTATTTTCACCATGAAATACCACTGTCAAGCTTTAGAAAATCACCTCAATGGTGGCCCAAAAGCAAGCAAATATCCCACAAATAAAAGAGACAAAAATTTGAATAAAAAAAATGTGTATAGTCGTGGCCTTGACATCTTAAATGACTTTCAAATGAAGGAAAAAAGCCAGATTATGTTAAAGAATAGCATTTACCTCATTTTTCCAGTGGTTTCCATAAGAAATCATTCAAAATTTGCCACGAAATCACCATGGAGGAAGAATACAAAAACCCTATGGTGGCAGAATGAAATGTTTTGCTTTCTCTCCTTCAGTTTTTTGTTTAGGGTTTGAAACCCTATTGAAAACATACCACAAAAGTATTTTTTACCTTTGTTTTAAAATTTTCAAACACAAACTAATGTATGCCATGGTCAAGAAAGTCTTATGCCTTGTGTTGATTTTAGAGGAAATGGGCCATTTGGAGGTAGTTTTGTCACATTTTTAGTGTGACTTGGGTCTTGGCTTGACCTTGCTTCATTTGAAGGACACTTTGGAATGATTTTAGAAGGTTCTTTTTGGCCTTTTTGTTGTATTTGACCAAAAATATTCTAGATGGACTTGTGTGAGGTAGTTGTTTGAATTTTGCTTAAGTAACTTCAAACTATGTTGTTGAAGTTAGTTCTTTCTTTCAAGCAGTGTGATAGCTTATTTTCTGGAGTTATCCTTTCAGCAAGAGCAAAATTGTAACTCAGGGATAGATTTGTATACCAGTGAGTACAATGGATCAACGATATTGAATATTTTACCTTCTCATTTCATGCTTTATTCTATGCATCTAGTGGTTGATCAAATTACTTGTGAAATTTAGCTTTTCCTTGTAATTTTGTCTCATGTTAAGCACCTATTTTGCAGAAAAACTTGTGTTGTTGCAAGTTATAAGTTGTGTTAATGAATGAAAATGCTTTTAGTTGTGAAATATTTTCCTTCTAGGAGTTTATCTTTAAAACCTCCTTATAAAATAATTATGCAAGAATGCATACATAATGAGTTGTGTAAGCCAAGATTTGTCATTGTTTGAATTGTGTGCAAGCTGTTTGCAGGCCTAGTTTGGTGAATCACCTTTTAAATTTTTTTAGTCAATTTTAGTTTATGCAACCCTCTTACTCTTTCCTCAGGAAATCATTAGTTTAGTAGTAGTTTAGGTGACACCAAAAGGAGATCCAACCCATAATCTAGAGGTCTACTTTCACAATAGTATACCCACAACCTGAAAGTAGTCCCATGTTGCTCCAAATTTGTTGAGTTTCCACAACTTGGCAGGGGGTGAAAATTTGGATAGTTAACAAGTTCATTTAGTGAGGTTTTATGCATCATTTATTTCAATCATTAAGTCTTACATTTCATACATTTTTCCAAGCCCTAGCTTGGTGGTGAACCCCTCAGTCAACCTCATTAGTTTACAATCAATCCCCAGGACAACCCTATTGCAAGATCTCTTTCTCTTTTGCATTGAGATCTCTAGGGTTATCCTTGAATGAGATAATTGGAAAGTCATTTTTCTCTATGTCCTCAGCCATACGGAAGCATATCCCCCTTTTTCCATTGTTTCAGTGAGTTAGGAAGAGTCAAATATTTGCTTAAAATAGTTAACTAAGGGTATGGAAGAGTTAGTTGATTACATGGATCGATTGATTGATTGCATGATGAAGTGAATTGAATAGATTAGTGAGTGGACTAATTTGATCAATGAGTTAATTAATCTTGATTTACTAGTTAACTAAATGAGATGGAACTAGAAATTTTAATTCCTTTTTTAAATGGATAATGTGTGCATTTGAGGTGGAGTTTAATAAAACAATTAATTATTTGATGGGTAATAGATGGACAATATGAATTTAATTTATTTATTCAAATGTGGGAAATTAGTTTACTTTAATTAAATAATAGGAATTACGTAACTAAATTGTAATAAAGTATTAATGGACGGTAATGAATAATAATGGATCTTAATGATGGTATATGATAAAATAATAATAGTGGTTTGACAAAATTATTTTAGTGTCTACGTTTTTTCCCTCTTTACAAGATGATGTTCAAAATAACATTGTTTAAAAAAAAAAGAACTTAAGAAGAACAGATAAGAAGAGATGAAAAAAATGATATGCCTCAATTAGGTGGAGGAATAAGAAAATATTAGGTAGTTGATAATGATTGGACTCAAGAGATTATTTTTGTAAAAACTACACAAGTTAGCTATCAAAAGAAGAGTTATGAGAAAAATTTCATATGAAAGATAGAAAATGATGGAAGAAAAGAAGAGGAGGAATGGAGAAAAGGATTTAAAAAAAGTAAAATTAAGTGAAAAATGTGATTGATTGTTTTTGAATACTTAGTTATATTGACAGGTGAAGATCAATTTTATCTTAATATAGTAGTAGATTTTATGTAGCAAATTATGTAGGATTGAGGTTAAATTGTATTGAACATTTGCATGGAATAACTCATAATAAAATAATAAACAAGAGGAAGCCCTAGTACTCAACACGACATTTGATTCTCCTTGTGGGTCTAAGATGGGACAATCGATATAGACACAAAGAGAAGTTCCCATCACATCTCAAGGTCTTTGACCTAGGTGGATACTATGAGAGAATAAACTATAGATAGAAAGATTAGGCCCCTACAAATCATAAGGCATTGCACCTTGGTGGGTTTTGTGAGGAAACAACCAATAAATAAATTATATAGAAATAACATACCATGCCTCGATGTACACTAGTCAAAGCACACCATGATATATATATATATTTATTGTGGTGACCTTGAGTGGGCATGATATGTGTTAAAAGATATATATAAAAAGATAAAAAAATATATCAAAGAAATAACATATTAACTATGAATTGACATACAACATTGTTCCCTTTTTCCAAGGTCTTACTAGGATAAATGGACGAGGATTATGCCTAATTTGGGGAAGGATACATCCCATAAAGGAAATTGATAGATTAAAAAGGAAAATTTAATGGTTGAAAATTATGTGACAACTATATACTATCAAGGTTGATTTAGAGTGATTGGTGTGAAAAGAATGATGTTTTGAATGTGTAGTTTGAAGTTTTGAAGCATAGGTTTTTGTTTGGAATTTTATTAATTGGATAGTTAGAAATGCATGAAAATTATTTATTGTGGAAGTTTTCAAGATTATAAAGTGAGCTGGAAGATATGTATCAAGATCTATTGTAAATAAATATGTAACAACATATTCTTAATGAAAATAATGGAATATTTTAACTTAGATATGTATGTAACCAAGTAAACCTTAAATCATGAAACAAATATTGTACACAACTATACATGAATACGTCTATGGATGGTGCAAAATCCTATCACCAAAAGCTCTCAAACCAATGAAGGTACAAATATAATCCAATGAAGGTACAAATATAACTTTGGAAAAAAACGTGTTAATCCTAAAGAAAAATATGACTTAATGCTTGGTACAACCATAGTTAACCACTGAAATCATTGTATTCCATGATTTAATTTAACCATAAATGTAGATGACATATTCTTATATGTCACTCTCCAATAGATGATTGTTTGTTGTTGTGTAGGGGCATTTCAAAAAATGGGGAATCTGCACTCCCAATCATGAATGTATTTTCCCTCCAACCAAAGATGATCAAATCAAAGATTGACCATCAATAAGTCTCTTTCATCTCTAGTGGTCACTAAAAATATGATATTTTAGGTATCTCAAAGTCTTTGAACATCTTAAAACATAATTTTAGAATCTTAGGCCAATATCATTGATCAAAAGCCTAGAATAAAAAACTCAATTGCTCCCTACATAAGTGGTAACTAATGTGACTAATCATAGTCATTCATTTCTATTAGTCTTTAACTCTCATTATGTACATTCCAATCGTGAGCTCCATCCAAATGCAACCAATCAAAAAGTGGCTAAAAGGAATAGTCTCTAGCTAATAATCTTTGGTATAGGTTTGGATCATCATTGAAAAATCTCAAATATCTTAGTCACCAGATGGACATACAAGCAACTTGAAGCAACAATATTACTTATGGGGCAACCATAGATTCAACCAACTTAAATAGGTTCACAATGAGGAGGATTGTGGACATTTGCACTAATCACTAAACAACACGAAGCATCAACAACTACAATTAAAATTCACACATGTTAGATCAACATCACAATGTTATCAATCTAAACAAATTTGGGGTTTAGGTTTATCAACAATTTTCAACCAATAAAAAAATTTGAACACCATCTCAAGATGCCACATGGAATCCAAAAGCCAACTCAAAATCATCAATAAAATTAAAAAAATCACTAGTTATAACTTAGGTATTCACAATGGCATCTTTACCATGCAACTTATACACAATTTGTATCAAAGACAGAAATTACAACATTGCATTAATTCTACCATCATATCAACTTTTCTTTGAGGTTCCTCTCAACAAAGAATTCATATCAATAGTGGGAATTGTAACAAAATTTTACCAACGCTACCACCATATCAACTCTACTTTGAAGTCTCCACTCAAATTTGGCATAAACACAAAATTTCTCTTGGTAGATGAGAGAGGTCAATACCACCCCTTAAGGGAAGAGAGTGTAGAGATTGTATACCCGTTGAATAGGAAGTACCAAAACACACAACTTTGAATGAGTATTCATCACAAATGGATAAAACTCAATGACATCCTTGCAAATTTTCATGTATATCTTGTAGGTATCCTAGGGGTATGCGCACCACTAACATGAACAACATATGTTACCATGAATCACAAATGTGATGTGTTTGGAATAATTTTGGAACATAAGACATTATTAAACCCTTGAATTTGAGATCAATATTCCCTAATTTACTCTCTATAATTCTTTCACCACAGTACAGGTTTTGAATTAACATGAAGCACAACATACTAGACAATTTTGGGATTTTTTGTTAGGTACAACATTCTACAAGACAAATTTTGATATGTTAGTTTCTTTTTCTACAACACATAAGACGATTGAGATAACACTCACTTTATGTATATAGAAGAGGTGAAATAATGAATAGATGATTTTTCTTGGACATAGGAGAAGAAACATCTTGACATGTGGTCACAAAATCTCCTTGTGTGCCAATTGTCTTTTTGTTGAAGTGTTGGGTTGTGTGTTAGAATATGATATATTGTTTTAATTAATGATTAGACTAGTGCCTAGTACCATTTGAAATGCTCATGAAAAACAAACATTTGCTAGCTCTTGGATTTCAAACTTGAACCAACAAAAATAGAGTTACAACATCTTACAACTCTAATCACACCCTTATTTTTCTAGCACATTTTATGACACTAAGAAAGAGTGCTTGTCTAAATCCTAGTATGATGCAAATTAATGACTATTCTAATATTTATAATGAGAATAAGGAGTATGATCATGATGCTTATATGAACACTAAATATTTTACAAGTGAGTTGGCTAGTTTGGATAATGTGGAAAATCATGTATAGCTAACAAATATATTTTCATGTTGTGTTCGCTACCACCATATGGATTAGATATTTTTCAAGTGGTTTATGCTAAGATCACTTATATTGTGACTAGTGTATATGCTTACATTCCTACTTCCACCATAAACCCATCCTCTACTATTACTCCCTTTATTACTGCTACTCATCTTCATAGTACTAGGACCACTAGTCTCCCACCATTTAGTACCAATCCCTTTTTCAAATATCCTCCATCTTATGACCTAGCTCTTAGATACAATATTATGATAACCACTACCCAATATGGTGTACCACACTTCCACACCTCTTTCACCTATTGTGCTACTAGACCTAGCATTTACCCACTAGCCAAGCTACTTTCATACTCCATACCACATCCCACACCTTAAATAGCCTTAGATACATTTTTTCTTCCATGCATTTATCTATCCAATCCACTTACCTCCCATACATATACTCAGATCCCTCATGGTGGGTCTCATTCACTCATACTCATCATGGTGGTTCTCAATTGTCATTAGTCACCATCCCTCTTTTTACCCTAGATGCACTATACCACAAAAAAGATCAAGTAGAAAAAGAGTGGATGGTAATTTGAATAGAAAAGATAGTGATGGATTTAAGGATGCTTGACATACACTATTTTACTTTGATATTGTGGCATATCTTTTACCTATAGGTTTTATGGCACTTTGATCTTCAATGTACATTTTGAAAGGTGACTCTAACACATTAGGTCTTATACAATTGCATATGTAAAGTTTTTTTATGAGTATAAGCTAAGGTTTTCCACACATTTAAAAATATTATGCTATTGAACTTATCTTCTCACTCTCTCAACGGTCTATTCATTATTTTGATGATCTCATAAAAGTGTTCCTAAAAAATTATAAGTTAACATGGGACTTAGAGTAACAATTGTTAATTTATTTGAGCATGCCCAAGAATCTAATTAACTGTAATGCCCAAAAATTTCTACCAAAATACAATTAAGAACAAAACACAAATTTCAAATTTTGATCACAAACATTTGCATAATTTGCAAAAGGATGCTTCCTATACATGAACTTCATGAAAGCATAAAATATATTCAATAAAATTATAAGAACTTGGTTAGTTAAGCTACTGTTGTGACAATCATGGTCAGGTTCAAGTGGAGACATGGAATCCACACCACTGAGATAGAAATAATTAGTTCTACTAACTAATTAATAATTTGAACATAATTCCAAGTCACATGTCATGCAATAAAATATATATGTATCAATAGTAATCTCAAGGTAAAAAAAAGAGAATTTGACCTAGGGGCCATACCTAGTCATTAGGGGATCGTCTCTAATGACCTTTCCTATGTATTATGTAGAGGCTCTGGAGTTTGACAAATTGAGTTTACCCAACTCATATTTTAGTGACTAACAATCACACATTTCACTGAGGCTTAAATCATAGTAAAAGTTGTAAGTACAAAGAATGATCAACAATGACTAATCTATAAGGGCTCCTTTTACTATAAGGAGTAATAGTTAACGATCATGATTACAATGCTCCTTAAGGGCCACTTGACAAAATAGATAACCAAGAATGATCTAGGATGAAGGTAACCATATCATATCTTGAATAGATGATTATAATTGAAGTTGTGGTTTTAATCCAAACCATACAAAGGTCACTATATAACATTATTAAGATTATGCCAAGGTGAAAGGTTAATAAGACAATTCACTTATTGAATCTTTCTAGGTAATTCAACCATCATAAACTTGGTTGAATAATGCAAGGGGTATAACCCTTAGGCTCAAAGATGACTCTACCTTAGTCACTCTCATAACCCAATAACACTGACATAAATGAAACTCATCTCTCTACTCCAATTCATCCTATGCCTATTATATTTTATTTGTAAACTAAATGAGTGGGTACAAAACCATTTTTAGGGTACTTTTTTCCCAAACAATTCCACAATCAACTGCCACCCACTTAGGTGAAGTCAGGGATCATAAAAATCATTAAAGATATCTTAACAACATAAGGGTATAGAATTGATCCCTAAAAATTTGGAAAAACTCAGGCATGCATAATACGAGTTGAATCTATGTATTAACATAAGAATGTATTATAGGGATCATGACAATAATATATTATATTTCCCTTATCGTACTTCTATTTATCAATAAGTTGTTGAAAGGTATTCAGGGGCATCTTGCAATATTATTCCCTTGCTAAATCCAAATATACTGAGTATTAAGGTTAGGAAAATTTAATACTGGATTCATAATTTCATATTGCTTACTTTCTAAGGATCTTGTTCTGTCTTAAGAATCCTTTCAAGATATGCACATATTTTATAAAGATAGTTTATTCATAAACAATGCCCATCACACATACATGACAATTTAATGTCCAGACTTAATATCTATTTCTTTTCAAGAAAATTATAATCCTAGTTAAGTAAAATGTTCAAAGACCACCTCTAACCACGAGATTAGTGACAACAATGATATAACTCAAAAGAATCAAACTTTCTCTCCACTTGACCATATTTGCATCATGAAGCCTCATGAGATCTAGCCAAACCCTTGAGAAATAAATCTTCTAGCCCCATGATGATGAAATTTTCTCTTCCATTTAGATAATATAAAATCGTATTTCAAGATGAGATTTATCTAAGTAACTGTCAAACAATGCCATGAGTGTGATACTCAAATTTTTCTAAATAGGGCATTCCAACACCCATTATTCTTACTACTTATTATGTATACAAAAACATATAGAAATTACTTTTATTAGCGTTTGAAGACCAAGAAGGATAGAGAAAACCAAGCTCTATTCATTTAGGGATAACATTAAAATTGACATATGATGGCTTATGAATAAGGATTTTGCTTGAGATCAATGGAATAGTCGATGAAAGCCAAAATTCTAAACACAGTCCCCAAAAAATCATTGGTATGATTTGGGTATAAACATAACTCCCAAATATTACCCCTCTAAAATAATACACGAAATACACAGCTAATGCCCCCAATACACATGATAGGGTCCAACATGTAAATGCATATATATGTATGAAATGTCAGGTGGGTATGCTTAAAACCAACTAAAGATAGACTCCCATACCTATATAAATATTCTATAAGGGCCTGAGGTGGGGTCTTGAACCTTTGCGTCTACTCCAAAAATACTTTGTCCACCATGAAAACCCCATAAAGGACTTCAGTCATACAATAAATATGAAATGGTAGTGTGATTTTGTTCCTTCCAATCTCCACCACTTGGTGAAAAAGTGTTATGCCTAGCCCTTACCTTCTGTATTTCCTTTAGCTTCCTTCTCTCTCTCTCTACCCATTGTCCCTTTCCCCTGAAGCGCACACAATCCTTCCTTCTGGAGCAAATGAACTCTATTCCTCTTTTCTTCATCGACAAGCTACCTCCCTTGAGCCAAGCACTATTGACCTCATTTATTGCATTGGCTATTTTTCTCACTTCTCCCAATAGGGTTTGTATTGCATTTAATCCTATTTCTCTATTTTCTCAATCTCTCCCAGCTTTCATTGCCAACCTTTACATTAATAGTGGCATCCATTTCCTTCATTCCTCTCCAAGAATGCCACCTGGAGCTAACATATCATTTTCCATGCCCTAGCTCCATTCACCTAGCCGTTGACACAATCTAGCCTTTGAATGCAGGCCATTGATCTTGAAATTTGCATCACGAACGGTGGGATTAATCCTTCATTTTTCCAAAATTATGTTTCTCAATCTCCAGGGTTCAAGTGTTAGGTATCCACCTTACTTGACACTTGGCCTGAATTGAATAACTTTAGAGGCAAGCCCGAACACCTAAGTTTGAAGCTTCTTACCCTATCGGGGTTTGGCCATTGGCCTAACCCTCTACCTTCTACCTCATGATTGACATGCTTTAAAGGCCTCAAGAAACAAGACCGAACCACAATGTTCAATCCTCTTTATGCATGTCATGGTTCAACCATTGGCCTTACCCTTAACCATTTTCCCTCATTTACACCATCATAAACCAACACACTAACCTCTGAAACATTGAAGCACAAGACTCTAAACAATGATTTAAGTTGTTGGAGGTTGGGGATCGCTAATTCCTCTTGCCTCATCCTTGAAGTGTATAGTCGAGCTTAACAATCAAGTCTGAACACATATGTTTGATGCTCTTCACACCTATCCAAGTTCAACCATCAGCCTTATCCCTTACCTTCTGCCTACCTTTACTCCATTGCAAACCTTCCCATCAACTTCTGAAATATGCATGAGTTTTTCGAATGTTGGGGTTCTCCCTTCCACCTTATCAATTTCATTCCTTTTTGTTAAGGTTTAAGCTAGCTTTCTAACCCACAATGTTTGAAATAATCCTAAGCATTGACAGACCTAACCCTTTTGGGTATTGGCCTTCAAACATCCTTATTATTGCATACCAACAATTGGTAAGGCATAGGCCTTACAATCAAATCCAAAAACACCTAAGCCATTTTAGGTGTCAAGGTTTGAGGTTACCTCATCCTTCTTCCTTTGATTCATGTTAAGGCATAAGCCTTAACATAGGTTTGTGAACACCAAAGCAGTTTTAGGTGTTGATGTTCACCCTTAACTCTTACCACTTACCATCCTTTCAATAAGGCATAAGGCTTCCTACCGAGTTGCAAAGCCCAAATATTTTTTTCATAAGATTTTCCCTTTTGAGTGTTGACCTTTGAGATTTCTCCTTACTACATGCTTTCCAAACTATTAAGGCATAAACCTCAAGCTGACCCACAAACACTGAAACTATTTTGAGTGTCGATACTCAAGGTTTCATCTTTCCCTTTCCACTATTTCATGTTAAGAAAAATTCCTTAACACCAACCCATGAACACAAAGACCATTTTAGGTGTCATGGTTGGGGGTTTCATTATATTACCCCTTTCTTAACATTCTCGATAAGGCATAAGCCTTAACATCGACCCAAAAACTTTGAGACTATTTCAGGTGTTAGGGTTTGGGTCTCCCTCATACCTCTTTAATCAATTTCTTAACCTTTAATTAAGGTATAAGACTTAATGACAATGCTCGATTCCCAATGCCTTTTCAAACTTAACACATGTGAAATTCCTTTTCCTTTGTGCAATTGGTACAAGATATGGCAAAAGTTCAATGTTCAAAACCTTTTTAGACTTAACACACTCTTCCTTCCTTTCTTTGAGGGATTTAGAGTGAGGTATGACTGAATCGTGATGTCTAAAACCTTTTAAACTTTGCACAAAATTTATTCATTTATTTTGAGGCACTTGGGAAGAGGTATGACTAAAGCCGAAGTTCGATGCTGTTAGAACTCAACTCATACTTCCTTTATTTCTTTAATGCATTTAGTATAAGGTATGACTGAATTCCAAAGTCTGATCTCTTGCAACCGAGAGTAGGCCTCAAGCTCGGAGTTCGAAGCCCGATCGAACTTAGCTAAAAAATGACTTAACCCTTTTCTATTTAGCAAGCAATACAAGGTAAGCTTGAGGCCTAATACCAACCTTTTTCAACTCTTCAAGGCTTGTTGTAATGACACCCTAAGGAACATGAATCCTTCTCCCTAACATCCTTATGAAGCCCTTTGACCTCAAACAACTCCTTAATTGATATCACTGATTCTTCGACCTGTGTACCCCTTTGACATCAATGATAATCATATTTCTCTAAGGCTCCTTTATTTACTTTAGTCATAATACTTGATATGAGGAACCTCAAGTGAATACTATAGGAGGCATTCACAATCAACATGAGTAAAATGATAAGAAAGAATTGCTACTACAAGGGGTCCTTAGCAAAAAATTATAGTATTTATCAATGTAGATTTAGTCATTTACTTTAGTAGACACATTCACATAAGAATTTAACTAATCTACTCTTAAAATCAAATGACTAAAAGTACAATGACACTCAAATACAACTAGATCTTGTATCATCTAAAAGACGCACTCTAAATCTACATAGCAAAGTAGTATAAGTTTAGAAGAAAAGGGGTTGTAACTCTGATATAAAGGGAGGGGCCTTACATCCTCCCTCCTTGTATATATTTCCTCCTAGAAGTCTTTTGGGGTTGGAAACTTAACATTATTATAGAAAAAAAGAAGAATTTGATTGACCATATTAAATTATTCTACTTTCTCGATGAAAGGAACCGAAATAGGAAACTAAGAACATACATTAGAGATATACCTTTCATGAATGTAACCTCCAACTATTAAGAAAAATTTATCCCACATATTCTCAACATATAAAAACAAAAAATTATTGCCTATGCAACCTACTTCAATTAAATTACAATAATATATCAACAAATAAGCATCTTTTGATAAAGCTCAAAATCCCTTTTACCCTAAACAACACTCATGTTATTAGAAAATGTCTTTTCTCAAATGTCCAATCATGTCTTAAGAATTATTAGCTTCACACTTTTGTCCAAATATGTTCTTAAGAGAACAATTTACCTTATAATCATGGCACACATACCATGTATCGATCATGGCACTCATACCATATCTCAATCATGGAATTCATACCATGTCTCAAGGAATATTAACTTTGCATCATTTGCTACCATCTTTCTTACATTGTTCACAGGTATTCCGCATGACATTTATTTAGAATTTCATGGGTACACACAACCATAGCTAGGATTCTCTTCCCAATCTGGGTGATCTTATCCTTATACAACCACATCATTTACAACACAAGGATCAAATAATAGGGTTTACAAGGATGGATATTCTTGGATACCATAGCCATTAGGAAAGATGGTCTCGAGGCCCTTCTCTAAGGACCCCTCCATACATTTCCTAGTACCTTCCATTTGTTTGTTTAAGGGGGTTATCCTCCAAAAGGAAGGTACAACAAGAACAATCATAGAAATAGGGGAAGAATGGATTTATGACTATCCCATACTGGTCCCATTTGCAACCCCTTTCAAAAATAATTCCCCAATGCATCTACTCCCCTATGCAACTTGCTAGGAAACCCCCTGAGATACATTGGTAGTTTACAAATGCCACATTACACCACATTTGCTAGCAATTATAAAACATTAAGAAATCCTCAAATCAAGTAACATAAGATCATGAACCAAAGTTTCAAGAAAAATCCAAAAAGAGGAATTTATAAATTCAAGAGAAAACAAAATGAAAATCAATTGTAGCTACATTTAAACGTTCCAATCTTAATTCAAAAGTGAAACTAAATGATTCCTTGAGGAAAATGTACTATGACAACCTTCAAATGGCTAAATAGCCCCAATAAAATAAATGTAACATTTCACATTGTTGACATAAAATAAAATAAAACAACAATTAAGAAATTAACAATAATTTGAATATTTCAATGATAAAATTTATACATTTCAAGCATCATGTGACTTTGATAAGCCACCTAAGGGGAGGAGGGGAATGGTGGTTCTCTAACCACATAATTATAATAACATGCAATAACTAGCAGTCCTTGACCATATACATATGATAGTGCACAATATCATGGTGGACTCTTCCACATAGTATCAATTCCCTACATTACAATTGAAGTAACCAAAATATGTAATCATAAAATGAGATCAACATCCCCATCGATATGGTCCATGTAATTCCATTCTTTACCCATGGGTTATAAACATCAAGGAGTAGGTGTACACTGTGAACCAATAAGTGTGGATCTCATATGTGGGGGAGTAGGTCACGGTCAACATCCATGGAAGGTTATGTCTTGACATAGGTCCTTTATTAAGATTAGGGACAACACCCTGAGATAGTAATTTACCAATAGATATAAATGTGTCTCTCAACCCCTTGTTGACACTAGTTGGCATCTCACTCCCAAAGGGGGAACCATATACTATGGGTACACATTTAACATATATATAAGACTTACACAAAGGAATACATCACATTCCATTTAGATGGTACACATCCACACATTTCATTTTTACACTATTTCACAACTAGTTAACTTATACACAAGATAAACATCAAGGGTGCATATTAGGATCATTCTTAACGTCCACTCACCCTTATCCCAAGTCGAATACCTTGTATCTCATACTTGGGGCACAACGCATTTACTAGTTTCCACATAACAAATCACATAACTGTTAAGAATTTTTTTTATTGCCCCATTCCATATGTTTCAAACATGCACAATATACACTTACTCTTATAACTTGGTCTATCCAAATCAATTGCCACAATACACAACATAAGCACCATTAAAGGGTATTCATCCACTATAGATATAAAATAATTTCATTTCCAATTTTTTTAATCTTTTAACACCACAAATCATTTCCTTACACATAATTAAACTATAAAATATTCTATTCTACCAAGTGGCATACACATTTATGATAAAGTGCCTTCACAACAAGGTTGTCTAATACTCAACACATGATAAGGAAAACACAGTCCAGTTGGTTAGCACCACAAGCATAGCATTCTTTTTACTCAAAATTCACTTAATCATGCACTTAACATTTGCATCTCCAATGAGTTAACATTTATATGGCTTTCTAAAACTAATAATGCAATTGGGGACCTTAAGTCTTGTCAAAGTAATGTTGTTATAACACACACAACATTCTATATTCCAGACATACCATGCAATGAAATAATAAACTTAAATTTAGAATTTAACAATGCAAAGTTTACTACTACGTTCATTCCTTCACCATCATCATTATTTATTTACTATGCATATTATATTCACTATTCTAATTTTATCTCAATATTAATTGATTCCATGTACAAAATCACACATACATCCTATGGTAGAAATGTAGTTTTGGGACTAAGGCTTCTTTACCCCAAAGATTCATCCTAATCAAAAATATTTCTTTTATATCTACAAGATAACTTTACACAAAACATGTAATTAATTGGTCTCAACACAATATGCACTTTTAGAAAGTACTTCATTTATCCACACATAGAGAAAGGTCTTAGAACCCAAACCTAATTAAATTACTACTTTTTCTATATGATTTTAGGGAATAAAATATATGATTCCCTTAAGAAGCATTACTATTTCACTACTCTTTTACCAAATAAAGCATATGAACATAGTATCATTTATTTCACAATCAATTGCATCATTCACATTGGGGTGCACAATACTTAATCAAATCTAGCAACAATTATCAAAGAATAAGGAAAGAAAAGACATCATAATGTCATTTCAACCATCAATCACAGCAAGGAGATAAGCACACCAATGAAATTCACACAAGCAACACCACATGAGCAACAACACTAACCAAAGATCCCAATGTTGCAACTAGGCTATGATACGAAATGTAATGCCCAAAAATTTCTACCAAAATATAGTTAAGGAAAAAACATAAATTTCAAATTTCGAGCACAATATATAATTTGCAAAAGGTTGCTTCCTATACATGAACTTCACGAAAGGATAACAATATCTGTTCAATAAAATTATAAGAACTTGGTCAGTTAAACTACTGTTGAGACAATCATGGTAGGGTTCAAGTGGCGACATGGAATCCACACAACTAAGATAGGCATGATTAGTTCTACTAACTAATTAATAATTTAAACATGGTTCCAAGTCATATGGCATGCAATAAAATATATATTTCAATAATAATATCAAGGTAACAAAAAAGATAACAAGACCCAGGGGCCAGACCTTGTCCTTTGGGGCTCGTCTCTAACAACCTTGCCTACATATTACATAGAGGCTCTATAGTTCAAAAACTTGAGTTCACCAAACTCATATTTGATTGACTAACAATCACACATTTCACCCAGGTTTAAATCACCACTAACTCACAATAGTAGTAAATACAAAGAATGATCAACAACGACTAATCTATAAGTGCTCCTTTTACTATAAAGAGTAATGGTTAATAATCTTGATTACAACACTCCTCAAGGGCCACTTAAAAAAATAGATAACCAAGAATAATATAGGATAAAGGTAACCATATCATATCTTGAATAGATGATTATAATTGAAGTTGAGGTTTTAATCCAAACCATACAAAGCTCACCATATAACATTATATAGATTACGGGTTGAAAGGTTAATAAGGAAATTCACATATTGAATCTTTCTAGGAAATTCAACCATCATACACTTGGTTGACTAACACAAGGGGTATAACTCTTAGGCTCAAAGATGAATCTACTTCAGTCACTCTCATAACTCAATAACAATATGGGGATCAAAAAACTCGTTAAGGATATATTTACAACATAAGGGTATATAATCAATCCTTGATAATTTGGAAAAACTCAGGCATGCACAATATGAGTTGAATCTATGTATTAACATAAGAGTGCATTATAGGGATCATGACAATAATATCTTATATTTCCCTTCTCAGACTTATGTTGATCAATAAGTGGTTGAAAGATATTTGGGGGCATCTTGCAATATTATTCCCATGCTAAATCTGAATTACTGAGTATTAAGGTTAGGAAAATTTAATACTATATTTTTAATTTCATATTGCTTACTTTCTAAGGATCTTGTTCTATCTTAAGAATCCTTTCAAGATACGCAAAAAAATTATAAAGATAATTTATTCATAAATAATTGCCATCATGCATACACAACAATTTAATGTTTGGACTTACTATTTATTTCTCTTCAACCATCAATCCTCATAAGTGAAATGTTTAAAGACCATCTCTAACCATGAGATTAGTAACAACAATGATATAACTCAAAAGAATCAAACTTGCTCTCCACCCAACCATATTGGCATCATGAAGCCTCATGATCTCTAGCAAAACTCTCGAGCAAGAAATATTTTAGCCCCATGATGATGAAATGGGGTCTTCCATTCAGATAATATAAAATGGTATTTCAAGATAAGATTTATATAAGTAACTATCAAACAATTCCATCAGTTCGATACTTAAATTTTGCTGAACAACACATTCCAACACCCATTATTCTTACCAGTTATTATGTATCAAAAAATTATATAGAAACTACTATTACTGGAATTTGAATACCAAGGACATAGAAACCTAAGCTCTATTCATTTAGGGATAACATTAAAATTTCCATATGATGGCTTATGAACAAGGATTTCACTTGAGATCAATGGAATTGTCAATGGACTTTCCAAAATTCTAAACATAGTCCCTAAACACTCATGGCTATGATCTAGGTATAAACATAACTCCCAAATATTACCCCACTAAAATAATACATGAAATACACAACCAATGCCCTAGATACACATAATAGGGTCAAATATGAAAATGCATCAATACGTATAAAATTTCAGGTGGGTATGCTTAAAACCAGTGAAAGATAGACTCCCATACCTACATAAACATTCTCCAAGGGCTTGGGGTGGATTCTTGAACCTTTTCATTTGTTCCACAAGTCCTTTTCCACCATGAAAACCCCATAAAGGACTTTAGTCATACAATAAATTTGAAATGGTAGTGTGATTCTGTGCTTTCCAATCTCCACCACTTGGAGAAAAAGTGTCATGCTTAGCCCTTTCCTTCTCTATTTCCTTCTTCTTCTTCCTTCTCTCTCTCTCTTCTCATTGTCCCTTTCTCTTGAAGATCGCATCATCCTTCCTCCT
>VDFB02126921.1:0-10311 GCA_007258455.2 Sequoia sempervirens | reverse complement strand
TAGGTTAGTTTCTATTTGAAACATACATTATCATGTCAAGGCACGTGTGGATCAATTTTTGCCTCATATTAGTTGTCATACATATTCCAAGATAGGATTTCCTACCTTGAGGTGATAATGTAATAACCTTTTGTATATTTTATACACCGATATATTACTTCAAAAATTGCACTACCAAAAAAGGCCTAATTCATAACAACTTGATATGTACAAATAACTCCCACCAAAAATGCATTTTCCCTTCCTCAACGTAATTGTAAACCGGTATTGTGGGTTTACCCTTGCTTTTTCTTGGTATAATTTTATTAGTTTTTTTGCGTAAATATTATGTTCAAGTTATGCTTATTGTTTTTCTCTATTTACTCAATTGTAAATTTTCTTACATGCACTTATCAAACTTCTAAAGGTTTTTATTAATGGCACATTGATGTGTAAACCTCTAACACTCTAGTCTCAAATGTGGCATATGACCTATCCTCCACTCATCGTTGTCGCTACATTTAATTCCCTAACATCCATTAATGGTGATTTTTGGCACACACATTTGGGAGCTTTTATTATTGTTTTGGATTGGTTTTTTGTGTCTTTTTCTTTCATTTTCACTTCCATGCATCCTCGTGACCTCGTATAAGTTTTAAAAATAATGCTCTTTTGGAGATTGAAGTAATTCTTTGGGGGATTTTGTGTTGTGCTTGTGTGTTGTGTGTTGTGTGTTTTGGTTGTGGCTTTTGTGCGTCGTCAAGGAATTTTATTGCTTTTGTCACCTTTGTGTTATTTCCTCTCATCCTTCTTGAGTAGGGTCTTAGCCTATACCTGTGTTTATTGGTGTTTTTATTTGGTGTTTGTGCCTTGGGTTTGGTTGGTGTTTATTATTTTTGGGTTTGCTTATGTTTCTTCATTTTTGTGCATTTGTATTTGGATTCAACAACCATGTGTTCATTCATTTCATTTAATTTTGTTTTGTCATTTGGCCTTTTATTTTGTTTTCCTTGTTGAATCCATTTTTATTATAGTACATCATTTGAGGATGTTTGTGATGTCGTCACTACACCTTATGGATTCGTTGAACCTTTTAATGCCCTCATTCCAATTCTAATGTGAGATTGAGCATATTTCTAGCCCTTGATCCCTAATATATGACTCCTATGCTCTAATTTTTGTAGGCATTGCTAATTGGACCTTCTCTTATTGTCTCCATCATTATCATGAGACCAATAATATCATGAATACCCGATAGTCCCTAAGATTTTATACATATCTTTGTTTGGATTTTAGGATATTTTATGATGGTCTTACCTTTTGATTGAGAGAATTTTGTATTGTTAATGTCTGGTCCATGATGTTTTGAACTTCGATACATTGAAAAGATTGGATCATCAAAGATCTTTGTTTTTCCCTATTGTTTATGTATAGGTTATGTGGTAGACCTGACTCCCAATTCTTGATAGGCTTTATTTTATATTTTCTATATATTTTTTAGGCAATCTATGTTCCCTTTAATGGTTCTCTTTTTGGTATTCTTCACATGGTCATCCCGATATCCAATCCCTAACATTTTACAATATAACTTCTATACTGGAGATCATTGGAGATTCTTATACTAGTTTGCCTAATTAGTGTGATGTGTGCGATAAGCTCGACATTCAATCTCTAACATAACCACTATTCACTTTACTCAAGATTGGTCCATCTGGACATCTCGAGTTTGTATTCTTTTTCACAGGTGTTAGAGAGTCCTACTAATGCCCAACACCTGATCTATGAATCCTTTTTTGCTACAAGTTCTTTAGGCATCACTAATCATGCCTTCCTCTTATTGTATCCCTAATATAATGCATATCCTTTTCTAGATTTCAAGATCTTTTATAATGGTCTTACCTCTTGGTTGAGGGCACGTTGTATGCCCGATATTATTTTTTGATCTATGATGTTTTAAACTTTGATACATCAATGGGATTAGGTCATCAAAGTTCCTTATTTATCCCCATTGATTTTGTATGGGTTATGTGGTAGACCTAAGTCTTAACTCCTGATAAGCTTTTTTTTTATTTTCTATATATTTTTTCAAGTAATCAAGGATCGCTTTAATGGTTTAATCAACATTCTTCACATGGTCAACCGAATACTCGATCCCTAATATTTTACACTAACTTATATGTGGGATCAAATCATCAAGATTATTATACCATTTTTCATGGTGTGACATATGTGATACACCCAATACCTAGTCTCCAACATAACCACTATTCACTTTATTCGATATCAAGCCAGTGGGACATCTTGATTTTGTTTGCTTCTTTGTATGTATTAGAGAGTCATTTTTATGTTGGAAACTTGACATCAATGAGCTTTATCATAGACATTAGACTAGGTCATTCCATAATTGTTGGAATAAGATATGAGTGATATGAGAAGCCCAATATAGACGTAATATTGAAAATTTGACCAAGTATTTTGATTTTAAAAGGAATAATCATAAGCACCATTTTTGTTTCAATTTTTGTATGATGCTCTTTAATTATAACATAATTTATGTGGGTTTCGCATAATTATTCAAGGAGAACCAAACAAAATGAAGTATGAGTTCAAAGGGTATAATTCCCCAATCAATATTGTCTCACCATATAATGACATTGGGTATACAAACTTAGGACATGTGGATGTTGTAGAGTTCCTAGAAAGGGTCCATAGGGAATGAAAAAAACACTTATGGCATTAGTGTGAGAAACCTTTGGGTTGGTTGAAGCAAATTCCTTCCCAATATCAATACAATCTATTGAACTAGTATTAACTTGTGCTCAACAAGTTATGACCAAAGACAAAAATATTTGGCCCATCTAGTGGTGTACTGGATATTAGCCTAAAAATGGTAGAAAGAGTTTTTGGTGTACAATCACATGAAAATTATGAGTATGTTGACATGAACTTGAGGCTTTTAACTCCTATGAATACCACAACAAGATGGCCACAAACTTCGTCAATGATCAACTTCTCCTTGTATGAAGGAAAGATACACAGAAGATGGCCAAAGTACAGTGCAAGAGTGAGTTTAAGAAGGAAAATAAGGATTTCATCACACTACTTAGAAGGGTGTATGGACATCCTCATTGAAAGGAATTCCACCCCTAGATGTGTTATTTTATCCTAAAGATAACATATGGTAGGAAAATTGACTAGGGAAGCATGATCAATGACAATCTGCATGACAACTTGATTGATCTCTTGGAGAGTACCATATTCCATATAACATCATATATGGTATACCTTTTGGTCTATCAGGCCATCTTTCTGGGATTGAGAAGAGCTGACAGTCTACAATTGGGTGAAACAAAAGTATATCATTATTGTCCCCAATTAGAGTTAAAAGAAAGCCAAATACACTACTATATTGTTAATAATGATTTCATTTTTACTATCATAAGAGGGCTTGAAAGTGATTTCACTAAAATATTATCTTTAGAAGCAACCTTTGAGCCAAATAATTGGAGGAATTGGTACATCCAATTCAAAAAATTTACATACATTAGAGTTGTTGCCTTCCACAAGGAACCCTACAAGCTACCTAGGTACCCCAACAAAAAACTAATTTTGATGGACCTTTGTAGACAATTTACAAAGATACATAAAATGGTAGCTAGCAAGCATAAGTCTAGGTATATCTTGCCCATTAAGGTGGGGGTATATTCTTGTGCCAATACACAATGCAAATACTACAAAAGTTGAAATTGCCCTAATAGCCATGAATATTCTTATGGATATTATATCCAAATTTGACCCCACTAAGAACATTAGCCCATTAATATGGGCATTATTTAAACATGAGCCTACTCTGGAAGATCGTTGGGCCAATTTTGTGGATGAACATGAAGTCAAAATCAAGGATTATAATTGATTAACTATTGGAATGCTTAGACACTATAGTTTAACAAATCCACCTAAGAATTTGGTTGAAGATGTAAAGGTCCTACATCCATCTTATAATATACTAATAGAAAATTTGACCGACCAATAGATAATGTGGATTGATTAGTTCTTGAAGCTACTTTGACAAAAAAATCAGGTCATAATGTTATTAATGAATAATTTAGTGGTAAGACAAACCTTATCCTATGTTGGACTCACATACAAAGGCTAAGGGGAAGAAAGATAAAGAACAAAAATTGAAGGAGAGTAGTGAAAATAAAAGAGAAACTGGAGCTAATTTCATTAAAAGGAAAAATAAAGAACAAAGAGTGACTAATGATTTAAGTGAGAGCACAAATGAAGAACATGTCCCACTCATGAGGAGAACAAGGACAATCCCAAGATCTCCTTCTATTTCTAAGTTATTATCTCTAACTCCTTCAAAGGAGAATGCTCCTTCACCACCTCATGACTCACCTCCACTTATCCAAATTGCATCCCAATCTCCAACTCCATTATCCACACCCAATCCATCCCATGAACTTTCTATTCATCCACCTCCTCATTGTCCCCTTCACTTAATAACACCCTCACCTCATCATATTTAGTAGGTGAATCAACCTATGGCTGATGGTGAACAATAGGATGAGCTTCTAAAGGAGATAGAAATAGAAAATCTCGACACTCTAGTACAAGAAATAATATCCTCACAGAAATAGAAAGCAAAGACCTCTCAAAGCACAACTAGGACTATTATCTGAATCTACCACCTCCTCCTCCTCCTCCTCCATAAACTAAAGCTTCAAGTATGCCAATTTGGCTCAACCATGTTGTACAAAAGATATAAAGGACATATGCCCATGATCAAGAATATTTCTCCTCGATAGTAGAGTCGTTTAAATTCCAACATAGCAAGAAAAGGCCAAGGAGACTCTCCACCATATCAATGGATGAACAAGGTAATAGAGTGGCTCATATAGCCACCTCCATCTTAGATAAATCAAAGAACAAATGACACCCAAGGATTATGTAATGCAGTAGGTCAATTTAAGTTCCCTAACCATAGAAGGAGAAAAAAATCACTACAGTTAGTTGTTTCTACCATACTCGAACAAATGAAGAAAGATGGAAATATAAAAGAGGAACTCAAAGCTCGAGTAGGAAAACTCACTTCAAATATTAATCACTTCATTATAACAATTGATTCAACTACACCTACTCCTACTATTTTAGGAGCATTGAATAAGAATGCTCAACAACCGTACCTTGAGGGTATTCTCCCTGCTACTTCAAATTGGAGAGACAAATTACAAGCTATAGGTAGTAGGGTTATAAAGGAAGCATTGAGAGCCTACCCCAACATCAATGATGAGGTAATTTTAGGAATAGAAATTCAGACAAAAATTGATAAGAAATTTTGATGTGGTATGAGTATATCCCAATTTCACAAAGGATGAAAGCTACTCCTTCCACTGTGTTAGCTAGACTAGGCATTTTTAATGATAGTGATAAGGAATTGTTACCATAATGGTTAAAATTTGGTCAACTTAGAATAAATACACTCAAGGAGTGTAAAGCCAAACTAAATAAGAGGAAGAACTCAACCGATAAGGCAATGGCCATAATAGAAAAGTTTATCAATGATCTACCTTGTACCTTTGGGGGAATCCCTCATTGGTTCATCCAACAACTATAATAATGAAGGAATTCATAAATACCTTCATCAAAAAATATCTAAAGAAACCATTGATAGCGTGATGAAAGTCAAGGCTACACTGTGGAAGTTCCAAGAAGACCTGATCGAGTTTAAAGAGCTTCAAGAAAAAATCAAACACTCAAATATTTTCTCAAAGAATAAAATTAAAGTATTATAAGGGGTTGAATATGAATGACTTGAATGAAGCCATCACTTCATTCTTTAATAATTTTCTAGTCCCAATGTGACATCTCTTTCTATTAGGTTGTTTAATTAGTTATTTTATTCATTATTCTTTTAAATAAATGTAATCGTTCAACTTAGGCAAGTTGAATAAGTTTTGAAGACTCTTAAGGGTTGACTTTAGTTGTAGTGATAGTATTTCTAATTTTAGGGCTAGTTGTTAGATCTAGGGTTTAGTTAATTGTTTGAGATCCTAAAATTTTGGGCACCCAAGGTTAGTATTTATTGCCTCATCGTGGACATTTCTAAGGGTTGCACATCTATTAATAACAACAAACTTATGCAATTTCAGTGTGAGAATTCTATTGAACATTGTATATCTACAAAATTTCAAATCAATTATAGAATCATGCTTGTTTTCTTGGTGTTCCAATCATGGTGACAATTTATTTCATTTGATCTCTCCAAGTTGAATAAGTTGATAACATCTATTTATTGTACTTTCATAAAGTCGTATATTAAAATTGCTCATGCTATATGGTGATTTGATTGCTTCAACTTGAAATATAGTAAGTTAGATGCTTGCATTGGTATTGTGAATGGCTTTGCAAATTGCTAACCGTTGAAATATTGATTTTCTATAGATCTTATTTGATTGTTCAAATCTTAAAGATTGAGTGTGATATATCATTTTTTTATTATTTATTTTAGTTTCTTTTCCTCTAACCTTGAATGTCTTTTGATCTTTCTTTTATTGCAAGATATTTTAGTATAGATCTCGTTCTACGTTAAGCATTAGGACATGTGAAAGATAGTTCATTAAATTAAAATAGGATAAAAAATGAATCCACGTTTGAGTGTTTAAAAGATTAAGACCATTTGTTCAATATCAACAAAAGTAGAATGATCTATTATTCTACTTAATGTTGGTTGTGTTAATACCACCATTGACACAACCTATGGCACATTATTGTAAGGTAAATATAAACATTATATCGATTTCATCGTTGCATTTAGGGGTTATTATGTTCATGTTATGTGTGGAGATTGTAATACATGGAGATGAAAAAGCTCTAGTTAGGACAAGGTAAGTGTATTAAACCTATAGTATAACATTTTGACATACTATTAAATAGATTACTAAGTGTTAGTATCTTCATGGGGATTGCGTTACTAGTTAAAAAATATGTATCTTAATATATAGAGATGAAGGGTATGTCTTTAGTTCCTCATCTCGGTGCATTTAATAGCTTGGTATGTATGTTATGGTTTCCACTAGATAGGAGATCTTAATATATAGAGATGAAGGGTGTGTCTTCTTTTCCTTATGTTAGTGCATTTGATAGTTTGGCACATATGTTATGGTCTCCACTAGATAGGATATTTATGCACTTGTGGAGGTATTTAGTCCAATTTATGGTTAATATTAACATATTGCGTCGTTGGTATATTTGTTACATTTTAAAACCTTCATTTGCTTTCATTGAGTTTTTCACAACCCCATTAGTCCTCAACAAGGTTTGCATAACCTTGTTAGAGTCTGACAATACTAAAATAACCTCTTTGATTTTGATAAATAAAAACTACTTTTGACAAATGATGAAAAAGATTTAGTATAATTTCAATACCACCCTCGACACCCGACAATGTTGTCACAACCTCATCAGATCCCAAAATACATTTCAAAACCCCTTTTGAAGTTGACAAACTACTCATAGTCTTTGTAAAGTCAAAGCGAAGCATTTCAAGAGTAACTCATTAAAAATATTAGAGGCAATTTTGTATATGATAAGGATAAAAGTTAATGACAACCCAATTTGTTGACTCAAGATTTGGTTTCAAAACCATCATTGGAAGCTTATGAGGTTTTCAAAACCCTCTCCGATGAACAATAAAGCCTCCATTTCAAATTGAAAACCATAAATGTGATCAAACTTCACATGCTCCCAATTAACCATTATGTGACTTCCGCTTACTATTTGTAGCTTCCTCCAATGTACCGGTTTTATAATTACATAATAATTTTTGTTAAATATATCTTTATTAATTATAGGTTGTTTGGGTTTTGGATTTTGAATATTGATAAAATATTCTAAAGTGAAATAAAGCCTTATGACATGATGATAGAGATTTAGTATAATTGTCCCAACCTTGTTGAATGACGAAGTACTTTTCAGAACCCAAGAATATAATAGTATGAAGAGCTTTAGAGTCAATGTTGAAGCTCGAAAGATCGTTGGTGTCACTCTTTTTCATGGAGAGTTGGAATAAAAGGGTGCTACAAAATAATTTCAGCTTCCACCAAAGGTTTAGAAACCTATGTTGACTCTTGACAAACTTGTCAAAACCTAGTTGAAAATCGACAAACTCCTCATAACCTTTAGAAATTCAAAGTTAAGCATTTCAAGAGTGGTTTGTTGAAGATATTAGAGACAACTTTATACACGGTAAGGTCAAAAGTTAATGACAATTCGTTCTCCTGGTTGTAGAATCTAATTTCAAATTGATCATAAAAAACTGATCAAATTTTGGAAAACTCTCAAACTTCCGAAGAATAATAAAACCTCCACTTCAAATTGAAAACCATAAATGTGACTGACATTAAATATTAATATTATAATCTCCCATGTTAATATTAATATACTTATTTAATTTTTTATTAATTTTATATATATACGAATATTTTCAATACCTTAGAGCTACTTCAATTTAGCCAGTGTGATTAGTTTGATTGCTTTTCGAAAACCTAGATTTGTTTAGGTTGACTTCATCTATCGCGTAACGAACTCGTCACCGTTAAAAAAGGCAAAAGCCGACATAAATTCTCATCACCACTAGCCCGTCGATTGAAATGGTAATGAACGGCGAGGATTGGCCACATCAGGTGATCCGCGTTGCAAGTGACCAACCAATGACAAACGCTTGACGCGGCATATATATTAACCCTAGTTTCCGACAGTCACTCACAGTTCTATTTCGTGTCCACTCAATTGCCTAGTGTAATTTTTGTTGTTTAGGTTTTCGTCGAGGTGAGGTAAAGATGGCTCCCAAGGCTGAGAAGAAACCAGCAGAGAAGAAGGTCGAGGAGAGAAAAACGGTGGGAGAAAAAACCCCCACTGCCGCTGCTGAGAAGAAGCCCAAGGAGAAGGCTCCTGCCAAGGCTGCCAAAAAGACTCCCAAGGCAGCCGGCGATAAGAAAAAGAGGAAGAAGAGAAGCGTGGAGACGTACAAGATCTACATCTTCAAGGTGCTCAAGCAGGTTCACCCTGAGATCGGCATCTCCAGCAAGGCAATGGCCATCATGAATTCATTCATGAATGACATTTTTGAAAAATTAGCAGGGGAATCTTCGAAGCTTGTCAAATACACAAAGAAGGATACTCTATCCTCGCGGGAGGTGCAGACGGCCGTCAAATTGGCTCTTCCCGGTGAGCTTGCTAAGCACGCAGTGTCTGAGGGTACCAAGGCTGTTACGAAATTTACTTCCGGCTAAGCGAATCGTAACTCTCTTGCTCTCTCTTTGCTCTCTACGGTGTCTGTCGACACCACCAGTATGTCTGGAATTTGGAAACCCTTTTTATTTTTATGTTTTCAAATGCTGTACATGCGATATGGCTATCTCTGTATAAATTGTAAGTGTAGGGGGGCATTTGACTCCTATCAGAATCGTATTCCACATGCCTTACCTATGTTTAAGCGTTTGCATTTAATCTTTGGATTTATTAGCAAGAAATTAATTATTAAGTCCTAAAGTCAACTTTATTGACTAAGGGGTTTTGGTTGCTTGTAAGTGGCGAGTGTTTTACGAGGGTTTGAATTGTTTTTTCGATTAAATTTTGTTGTATGGTGATTTATTGTTTGGTATCTCATATTGTTGAGTGTGAGTGTAAGATCGATCGTAAATGGTGGCAACACATGTACTGTTATTTAGCTGTGAGATTTTAAAAATTTCTTCAATTTTCTGTTTTGCCCTAAAAGGTAAAATAACTTCTGATCTTTTAGGTTATATGTAGCTATTCTAGCAAAATCTGAGAATGCGTTTGGTCGGTTTGGCCTAGATCAAGAGATTTTTCGGATCTTTCGCTTTTTTCTTTGTAGGTGACTCTTTCGATTGTTCGAAATAATTGGAAAATTTGAGAAATTACATGGAGTGGGGCTCGGGGCTCTGGGGCTCTTTTGTTTTGTTTTTGTTTTTTTTCAAGGTATTTCTGCAGGTGCATGCGGAGAATTATTGGGACAATTTCCTATTGATTAGCTTATAACTTTAAGCTCAACAACACTTAGTTAAAAATTGTAGGTGTGTGATACTCTAACCAAAGGGGCTTTTGTTGTTGCAAAGCAGGAAGTGAGGCTGGTCTTGGAATTGTTTGTATGGAGCAGGGGTTTTCATGAGACAATTTTTCTAGTTAGGATAAATTTAATTTTTTTTATTGCATAATATGAGACAATGTTTTTTAGAGTGAGCCTTTGTGGTGGGACTGGTATTTATCCCCCAAGATTACAAGATTTTTATCTTGCTATATGTTATT
>VDFB02126920.1:0-21409 GCA_007258455.2 Sequoia sempervirens | reverse complement strand
CATTAGATCAGCCACCTAATCAAGTTGTCAATCAATCTGCAAACCAGCCGGTCAGTCAAGACAAACCTCCTAACGGTGTATATCTGGCTGAAGCAGCCCTATCAGGATGGTGCAGGCTTCATAAGACAAGTCAGCATTTAGAATTGGAATGTCCAGAGTTCCAAATTGCTGCCTCTATTTTTTAGTATGAGGTAGAGAACAATGCGAATGGACAGGAGATTGTTCCTTCCAACTCCTATGATTCTCCTGTGCTAGTGTTAAATCATGCTCCTTTCCCAACCAGCAAGGAAAATGTACCAGAAGAACCTGATTCCCTGGAAGTCGAAACAGATCAGATTTGTAATGGAGATGAAGTAGCTCAGCTGTTTAATGAAGATACAATGAATGACAATGGCCCTCTCGATCAGGAGGAAGCTTATGTTGAGGAAGTTCAGATGTTTCAGAGATAAGGATTGAGAGATATGCCTCATAGACGTCCACAGCCTGGAGGACCTTTCACCACTTCCATTCCTCCCAACAACTTTAGTACTCCTCCAGATCCTAATGCTAGTAACAACCCGTCTTATCCACACGTCTCCAAGCAGTATCTTTCAAAAGAGAGACAGGCTCAAACCGACCCACAGAAGGAAAAGGTTGTCCAAGCTGGAAATGATAAGGTGGAGGAATCACCTAAGGAAGTCTCTACTGATATGAGTGAGGAGCAGATGGCTTCATATGTTGCAGAGGAGTTCAAGAAACTAAAGGTAAATCTTTATGCATTTGAGTTGTTAAGGTTCCCTGCAATTAGGAAGGTTGTCTTAGGTACCTATGATGCAAATTCAAAGTTATTAGATAAGCCTTCTGGTGGGCATGTCGGCCAGACTTCCAGTTCCCAGCCCGTGAGGACACAGAATCAAGCTCACAATCGGACTGACTTGCCTCCTGGAGATAAGGGGAAAGATAAGACTCAAGTGGCCCAGGTGGATACTCAGCCCACTTTGTTTCAAGGAAAGACAGAAACCCCACCATTCATGATCTCTATCCGTATATTCGGGAAGAATTTGCATAACTGCTTGTTGGATTCGGGTGCTTCCACCAACGTGATGCCATTCGGAGTTTGTAGGGCCCTATGAATTACACCTGCTGACTCCCAGAAGAAGGTGACTCAATTGGACAGAACTGAAGTGAATGTGGTGGGAGAGTTAAACATGATCCAAATGCAGATAGCCTCTGATCCGAGGATTCAGCAGGTTATCAATATTCAGGTAGCTGATATTCTTGATGCGTATGGTTTGATTCTAGGAAGAGATTTTATGAAGGCTCTGAATGGTTGTGTCCACTGATCACTCTCACATGTGGCTTCCCTATAAAGGAGTGCCTAATCAGATCAGGATCGAGAGAGAGCCCAGAATGAAGTATATGATTACAGAATACTAAAAGACTTCAACAGAAGTTTTGATATCAGAGGTTGGAATGGGAAATTACCTGCTATCGGCTCAATATGAAGAATCAGATGCAGAAGAGGTGTTGATGCTACACTCGATGCCTACGGATGTTGAGACAGGGTCAAGCCATGTTGAAGTCTTGACAGAATCAGTTGAAGAAGAAGAAGAATCTGAGGATAGACAGATCAGCCTATTAGACAGTTTCCAGGAATTCATTAAGCAGTGTATGGAGAATCAAACTCACCTGGAAAGAAAGACCAGCTTTAGGGAATTACTCTTACCAAATTGGTGCAGAGTCCATAATGCTTCCCATTCAGAATTGGAGTGTTGTTTATGCCAGACAGTAGTAGAACAAGCACATAAATGTTTAAGTCCAGCTCAGGTTGTGAAGGCAAAGATGGGTGACCCGCAAGAAAAATATCAAGACCAACCTCCTGTAGCAACTGAAGAGTCCTCTAAGACTGGGAAGCTAAAAGATATGACAAAAAAAAATACCCCTGCAGAATGCTGGACTCTCAAATTTGATGGATCCAAATCCAAGCATGGTGCTGGAGCAGGGTTTGAGCTGATCAGCCCAAAAGGTAAAATCTTCTTTGCAGCCCATAGGCTCCAATTTCATTGCACAAATAATGTAGCAGAATACGAAGCATTAATTCATGGCCTTCTCATGGCACTTAAGAAAAAGGTTAAGATTCTGCAAGTTTTCGGAGATTCGGAGTTAGTAGTCAAACAAGTGAGAAAGCAGTATTCATGCCATGATAGGAGAATGACCAAATACAGACATAGAGTGTGGGACCTCATTGAGGGATTTGACACTTTTAATATCCAACTGATCCCATGAAAGAAGAATCAAACTACTGATTCTCTAGCCCAGGTGGCCAGCACTCTGCAGCCCCTGTCTCTATCAGGATTGAAGAGGTTTACTGTTGAATTAACTCCTGTGCCATCAGTCCCAGACAATGTGACTAATTTTTAGGTGTTTGAGGATGATAAACACATTCTTGATTTCATCACAAATACAGATGTTTTTGCTTCACAGATCATTGATGAAACAAAGCCTCAGGAAGCAGAACTGGATTTAGAAGGTGTGTTGAATCTGAAGTCAAACACTATTCCCAGAGGGATGGTGCAGTTGGAATGAATTTTTGATATGGACAAGATCAGAGATCAGGAACAAGAGTCAAAGAAGGAGTTCATCAGTGGACAGTGTGACACTCACAATGTGGGAACTGAGGATAATATTAAGAATATTTTCATTGGCAAGGTATGCACTCCAGAAGAAAGACACGGTATAATCAAGGCCCTACACAACTTTCCAGATATAGTAGCCTGGAGTTATGAGGATTTGTAGACTTATGATACATCCATCATAACTCATACTATACCCCTGAAGCCAGATGCTAAGCCTTTTAGACAGAGATAGAGACCTATCAATGCATTACTGGAACCACTAATACAGAAGGAAGTCCAGAAATTGTTGTCTGCCAGAATCATATTCCCTGTCAGGCATTCAACATGGGTGGCAAACCTGGTTCTAGTAAGGAAAAAGAATAGAGAAATTAGGCTCTGCGTTGATTTTAAAAATCTGAACAGATCATCAGAAAAAGATAACTATCCAGTTCCCTCTTTGGACGAGGTGCTTCAAGTGGTTAATGGTTCTCAGATGATGTCCTTCCTGGACGGTTATTCAGGGTACAATCAAGTGATGGTCCAGTATGAGGACAAACACAAGACAGCTTTCACAACTAAGTGGGGTACCTTTGCTTACAAGAGGATGCCATTTGGACTCATCAATGCTGGAGCTACATTCCAAAGGGCTATGGACATCGCCTTTAAGGATATTATAGAGAAATGCATCATCATTTACATGGATGACCTGACTGTTTTCTCCAAAAACAGAGGGGATCATATCTCAGATCTGTACAAAGTGTTCCAGAGGTGCAGAGAATTCAGCATATCCTTGAACCCTAAGAAGTGTATCTTCGGAGTTATAGAAGGCAAGCTGTTAGGGCATGTGATATCAGAGAAAGGAATTGCTATAGATCTGGAGAGAGTGGAAGCCATCCTGAAAATTCAGCCGCCTGCCAGCAAAAAGGAGATGAAGTCCTTCTTTGGTAAGATTAATTTTGTCAGAAAATTTATCACTGGATTTGCTGAAATTGTGAAGCCATTAAATGCCATGTTGAAACAAGATGCCAAGATTGAATGGACTACAGAAGCGAAGGAGGCCTTTGCAGAGATTAAGAGAGCCATTGCTGACACTCCAGTATTAGTAAGTCCTAACTACAGCAAACCCTTTTATATCTATTCCTTTGCTTCAGACCACTCATGTGCTGGAATGCTTACTCAAAAGTCTGACGAGGGGAATGAGCATCCCATTGCTTTCATGAGTGCACCATTAAAGGATGCCAAGTTGAAATACCCAAGTGTGGAAAAGCAAGCATATTCCCTTGTTCGAGCAGTAAAGAAATTTAGGCATTATATCCTCAGAAATAAGGTGTTTGCAATTGTTCCTGATTCCGCAGTTAAGTTACTCCTGATGTAGAATGAATTAGGGGAGTGCAGAGCTAAATGGGTGACTATGTTACAAGAGTATGACATTGAGATCCAGCCTATGAAGCTGGTAAGAGGGCAAGGACTTACCCAGACTATGGCAGAGATAGGCCCTGAATTATCTGTTCAGAACTATAATGTTGAAGAGGTTTCCCCAGACGGCTGGTATGATGATATAGTGTATTACCTGTTGAATCAACGACCTCCAGCTCACCTTAATGCAGTACAGAGGCGAGCTTTAAGGTTGAAAAGTGACGGTTTCATGTTGAAAGGAGCTGTTTTGTATAAGAAGAATCATGAAGGTATTTATTTAAGGTGTCTTGGGAAACAGGAGGCTGAGAGAGTGATGAATGAGTTCCATGAGAAGTACGGTACTAGTCATGGTTCAGCAATTGCTACTGCAAATCAGATTTTGAGGGTAGGGTATTATTGGCCTACATTGTTCAAGGATGTTCATCAACATGTACGGATCTGTCACACTTGCCAGACTGCAGCAACAAGAGAAAGGTGTGCAGCGCTCCCGCTCCAACCGGTCACCGAGGTAAGACCTTTTGTTGAATGGGGTATGGATTTCACAGGCCCCATCAACCCACCATCTTCTGCGGGACACAGGTACATTCTTACTATCACTGATTACTTTACGAGATGGACTGAAGCTTTTGCTTGTAGGCAGTGTACATCAGAGGTAGTAATTGATTTTTTAGAATCTGCCATTCTCAATCGATTTGGATGTCCTGTTGCTATTGTGTGTGATAATGGTCCTGCCTTTGCATCTTTGAAATTCTCAAACTGGGCCTTTGATCATGGCATTGTTGTGAAGTTTGCATCTAATTATTATCCCCAGGGAAATGGCTTAGCAGAATCCTCTAATAAAAACCTGTTGACTGTCATTCGTAAGTTGTTAGAGAGGAATCCAAAAGACTGGCATACCCAGCTTCGGTTTGCTCTTTGGGCAGATCGTACCAGAGTTAAGTCTTCCATTGGTACATCTTATCATTTAGTGTACGGTCTGGAACCAATTTTCCCTATCCAACTCAAGATCCCAACTCTACAGTTTATAAATCAGTTTTATGATGAAGGGGATAGAAGAGAGGCTAGGTTAACAGAATTATTGCACCTTGAGGAAAAACGAGACAATACCCTTGAAAAATTTACCAAACATCAGGGGGTAGTTAAGAGATGGTTTGATAGGAGAGCTAAAGTCAAAGCCTTCAGGATTTCTAACCTTGTCCTATACTGGGATAAACCTCATGATCAAAAAGGGAACCATGGAAAATTTGATAAATTGTGGCTTGGCCCATATCAGATTGCCAAAATACTAGGGGATAATGCCTTCCATCTGAGGACTCTCATGGGAGACGACATGCCACTGCCTGTCAATGGGCAGTATCTGAAACATTATTTCCAGTCTTGAGCTGTTTTCAGCTCTTTGCTTTGTAAATAGTTAGTTTAGGTTGCTTTGTTCGTTTGTTTTGCTTGCTTTGGTTAGAGTAGGTTTCCCCTTTGCTTTGCTGGTTTTGTTTGGTTAGAGTAGGTTTGCTTTGGTTTGTTGGTTTTGGTTTGCATTGCTCTTGCTGTTGGTCCTTTTTCTTTTGGGGATTGTGGGTGCATCTGTATGGTAACGGTGGCAAAGTAGGTCTAATGTTCTTGGTATTTCCCTTACAAACTTTGATCATTTTTCCAGAATACCATGGTATGAATTCTGTAACCTATGTCAATCCTTCTTATGATGAGGCAAAGGTTTTATAGTCAGTCTGAACAGAAATATATGGGGGTCTTATACTTTTAATCCTTAATATACCTGAAGTTGTAAAAGATCCTTATAAGGTCTGAACAGGTGAAAAATCCTTTTCTGCTCTAGTGCCACTGTGGTTCTCAGCCCTGAGTGTGGACTTCACTGTTCACAGGTTGAATGAAGTGAGCGAAAAGAAAAGAAATATCAACAAAATAGAAAAGAGAGAAAAAAATATATATATTGAAAATCACGAGGTTTGAATTCAACTTATCAGGGGGATCTGAATATCTCTACCGGGGCTATAGATGCCTGACTGGCAGTAGAGCTATGTTCAAGAGGATCACAGCGATAACCTCGTCGGGGCTATGGACGCCTGACTGGCAGCGAGGCTCTATCCAGGTCACTCTTAGAGTAAGAATCTTTACGTAGCCTGTTCATACCAAGTCTAGTTCTTCTTGCAACTAAGGGTAGGTAATGAATGCATGTGCACACACTTTGACCCTGGTATAGGAATGTTTGAATGGCTGGGAGTTTCTTTGTTTTAACTTAGGAAGGTGGCTAGGTATCTGAGTTGAAACCATGAGTTCTGGGTTCTTGATTCCAGTTTGTCATCGAAATGCTCAGGAGCATTTCCTCAGTAGAGTCGCCATTTGTTGTGCAGTTTTTTGCACACACGCCCCACTTCGAGTAGGGACCCTCTTTTCAGATGTCTTTTAACCTTTGGTTTCATTGAATTTATCATTTTAAGGTTTTGACATGTTGGTCTTGCTAGCCTTGACCTTGCCCTGAGGCCTGAATTAATTGAAATTGAGTTTTTACCAAACTCCGGGTTTTCACCTGGATCCAGGATTTTCCAGCTTTGGCGGATTTTCTCGGACCCTGGTTCCTTGTCCGTTTCTGGCAGGATTCTCCGATTTCGAGTTTCTGCCTGACTTCGGGATTTTCCGGTCCTGGCGGATTTTCCCGGTCTGCTCTAAAATCTCGATCTTCCTCATTTCCCCAGTTTCTGCATTTCCGCGAAATCTATGTTTCCATGCATCCTGGGATTTTCTGAAATTCCGTTCTGGGCTCGGGTTTCCAGATTTGTCAGAAATGTCTTATTGCGCATTAATGGTTGACGTACCTTTGTTCAGACGAGTATAAGGGCGGATTTAGGGCATTTTCAGTGCCATTCTAACTTCATTGCTCCCTTGCTGATTGCTCTGGCGATTAAGTTTTCCATTTGAGCTTTGAGAATCGATGTTGACTCGTTTGCGTGAGGATTGCTTGAGCGTCGGTGTCAGTGGTTTTCATTGCTTGGACGTGTTTGCTGCGTGGTCAACTTTTCGGGCTCGAATTTCTTCCGCATCGATCCATGGTATGTTAACATTGCCCTTCCGTTTGCTTGCGTGGTGATTGAGGGTTTCTGCATTGGATATTGTTAATTTTGGGTCAGCCCTTGATTGGTTTTGATTTCATATTTGTAGAGTCGGGGTTTGACCCGTCTTTTGTTATAGAACCCTATTTCACGTGCCCTATGAGCTCTATTTATCCATGAGACGGTGTGTGCATCCATTGGACGGGGTCCTTGGTTAGATTGCTTGCTTTTTGGTGCAAAATTTGCTATTGTGCGAAGTTAGGGTTTTCCTCGGTGTTCGGCCCAGAACGAAGGTTTCATCTTGCTTGAGCGATTTTGTCCCTGTATCACGTCGACTTCCCGTCTTGTGATGATTCAAGTGCTTTAGGTAAATCTTTAGCTGACACTTTAAACCTTAAAGCTTGCTCTGGTTTAAATGGCGGAGGTCGGGTTATTCAGATTAGGGCATCATTATTTTGATATAGGGATTCATCCTTTGAGAGTTTTGAGGGTCGGAAATCCTTTGCGTCCTGAGTTTTGTTGATTATTGTCAGTTTCAAAATCATTAGAACTCAGGAGGGGAAGATCCCGTGGTCGTTTGAATTTTGGGTCGCGTTTCACCATTTTTCGGGTTTCCGAGGTCGTCACGGAATTCCGCTGCTTCCGGATTTTCCCGGTTTGGGTTTATTCCGCGGGCCGGGGTAATTTCCGAAGCATTTTGAGTTGTCCGCAAAAATCCGTTCCATCCGGATTTTTCCGGATTTCCGGTCTGGCTGCGTTTTTTTTAATGTTTCGATGATAGGATTAATGGAACGATTGTTTAATATTTATTTCTTGTTGCCAATGAGTGAATTCCATGATTATCTTCTGATTTTTCATCTGCACTAACGATTTATCTGACTAATAGTGCTTTGGCGATAGGAATCCGTCTGGGTTGGATTTCTCTGAAATTCTGCCCCGACGGTATTTTCCCGGATGGCCATATTTTCCCGGACTGCTTTGTTTTTCCGGATCTTCAAGGGATTAGCAGTAGTGATGGATTTTAGTTGATTTATATGATTTATGCTAACCTTTTGGATTGAAATATGAACAACAATTGAATACTAATGATGATTTTTGGATGTGCAGGCCGAATCAAGCAAGGCTGCTAGAAAGTCTAAGGGTGGCGCAGGGGCGTCGTCCATTTCTGAGACTGAACGATTGAGACTAGACATGAAGAACCAGCTCCCCGAAAGCAAAGTGTCTTCTGTGTGGGCTGACGTATCTGACACTAATGTTGGTGCCTGGCGATATGAGGAGTTCAAGCAGAGAACGACAGAAAGGGACTTGTCAGCCCTGAGGCAAGGGATGATGAACTCCGGGTTGGTGCATGTGGCAGGTTTCCCTCCGGCGGTCCAGTGTTACGAGTTAATCTTGGAATGTGCTAGACAATATGATTTTGATACACAGCGGGTGGTTAGCACCGAGGGAAGGGTCTTGGCCAACTTCAGTCCAGCCTCTATTGCACAAGCTTTCAGCATGCCGGATCTTCCTTCAGTGTGTGCCTTGAATATTGACACTGCCAGGACCTATTATGAGAATGAGCCAGTCAAGGCTCAACAGATAATTAATTTGTGGCTAGAGAAGCCAAAATCCCATCATTCGAAGTTGCCCAAGCAGCTGCACAGAGTTAGGTTTAGGTCAGATGTATATGATGCCATCACACTTCTGAGCAGAGTGGCCGGATTGAAAAGTGCAGGTGTATTGGAGAGTTGGATGGTCCATGTGATCACCAAAATTGGGCAAGGGACTAACTATCACTGGGCAGGACTCATCAGTGCTGAGATTGATAGACAATTGAGGAATGTCCTGGAGGCAAAGAAATTCACTATGTCCTCGTATGTAATGTATGTGTTGTCCATCTCCTACCCATACAAAGGTTTAAACCCGCAGGGAACAGTAGGACAAGATATAATCTCTGAGGTTTATCCAGAGTTGCATCTGGGGCACAAAGATTATAGAAGGGCCAATGATGCATTCACGATGCATATCACCCGGACACTCCAAAATGCTGAGCACCTTAGATTGTCCAATGGAGCCAAAGGGCTAATAAAGAACTATGGAGCCTGGTTCATCCAGTTCCCTACCTTCACCTACCTCAGGATTGACGGATGCTCGGTTGCCCCTTACAGGTTACCCCGGTATCCTACTGACCACATTGTGCTATTGGAAGTTGTGAGACAAATCTGTGAATTTGATGCTGTGGTGAAGAGGGAGAAGCACAAGACAGGCTTCGGAGGAGACTTCCCTCTCGGGATTGGTGTGGCGGAGATGTGCCCCTCTATTCAATCAGCCCATACTGCAGGGGAAGAACTGGCAGCGTATGGTTTCTCCTTCCACTCCAAAAGGATAAACTTTGACATAACTGGAGAAGCACAAAAGAGGGCTACCAGGGAGTACAGGCATAAGGAGGACCTAGAAGATTATTGGCTCAATATCAAAGATGACCTTGAGGCTAGGAAAAAGAGATACTCTAGGCTTCCTGTGGAGGCAATTAGGCAGTATAATGTGAAGTTGATTCCGGATCAACTGGATGATGACGGAAACCTGGTTCAGGACCATGCCTACGAAGCTATAAAGGATAGGTCAGTCGGGGATATAGACTGGAATGAGAATGAAGTTACAGAGCTGGAAGACTTGATGGCTCATGTCATGAAGTTCACCTCATCTTGGATAAAACATAAAATTTTGGAATTGGAAAGCGCAAAGGTAACTTGTACTTTTGAATTGATGGGGAATCTCAATCCTATGTCGACTTCTGAGGAATCTGGAGAAGATGACCCCAAAGGGAAAACAGTGAAGACCTCACCGTTCAAGATCAAGGTCAGAGGTCCTAAGGGAGGTGAGCCCGAAGTGAAAAGGAAACCAAAAGGAAAAAGGAGGTGGAAGACTTTGATGATTAGCAAGTCCTCTGATGAGGAGGAAATGGAAAAGGCAGAAGAGGAAGATGCTCCTCCACCACCTAAGAAGGCAAGAACAACTCGAACCTCGAAGAAGAAGGGTCAAGAGGCATCAAAGGATGAGCCTCCAATTGTCGATGTGGAGAGTTCCGGAGGAGAGAAAACAAAATTTTATATGAGGAAATCAAGAACTCCCTCTCCCAAGGATGCTGCACAACAGAAGGACTCTTCCCCAAAGCTACCAGTTGAGGAGCCATCCAAGTCTGTTTCTCCTCCACCGAGCATACCTGAACCCAAAAATCCTGATGAACATGAAACTAGCAGGGAAGCAGAACCATTCAAGGAGGGAGCACTCTTCAATGAAGCAACAGAGCTGGAGGTGGAGGAGGAGGAACGACATACTTCTCCTTTGGTACAATATGAGGATTCCCCGGAAAGTGACAGAGGCCGCGGATCACCTGAGCCAGAGGAAAATATCCCTGCTAGGACTCCATCACCGGTGCTTCCAAAGTTAGGATTTGAAGAGGCCGACCAAGGTAGGCAGCTTCCGGAGAAAGAAGACGATAAAGCAACTGCAGAAGAAGAAGAGGTGACGGAAGAGCCGGAAGATGCCAGGACAGAAGAAATCCGGACTGACCCTGTAGCCCCGGACTCGCTGGAGAAGGAACTTGCAAGGAAGAAGCAAGTGATTGTTGAAGATACTCCCTTGGACTGGGATGAGATGTTGTCAAAAATCGGCAAAGGAAAGAAAAAGAAAGCTGCTAAGGTGATCTCAAGGGTGGAAAGGGATGAAACGCACAACAGGGTAGTTCACATTGCCACTCCTGCCGCAGATAAAATGAGAGAGGATATTACAAGCCAAGATTATGATGTGCAAAGGATTAACCTTGGGCCTACATCCCTAGAGCAGGATATTGAGGAGTTTGAGGGGTCTAGTGCGGTGATTGTTGACAGATTGAAGAGGGAGACCTGGACTAATTGTGAACTGAAGAGGGAAAATGAAAGGTTAAGGAAATGTTTGGAGGAGGTCATGAAACCTTTGCAGTCTCTCCACCCTTCTTCCTCTGCCACTCCTGGTTTTCTGCCTAAGGAAACAATCTCCAGGATCGAAAAGATGAAGGCCTCAGCTCAAGCTACCATAGATTGGCTGGTGGATGTCCAAACAAAAGGGGATGACACTATTAGGGAGATTTTATCTGTAGGAAAGGATGTAGTCCGGGCGAAGGAGCTGTTAGAGCATATCCTATCTCAGGATAAGGATGATATGGACCTCCTGTTGTAGAAATCAAAGGTTATCCTGGGGCATGGTAAAGAGCAATTGGCTAAGGATGGAATCCTTCCTTCCTCCAGGTTGGATGAGCCGTGGGAATGGTTCGAGGCACTGCAAATTAGGCAGAAGACTCTGAAGAAGATACAGAAAGAAAGGAAATCAATTGACAGTGAGCTTACTGCAGTATATGATGGATGCATTGCCTTCTTTGAGGTAATGACAGGGAGGAAGAAGATAGCTCCCAAGTATCTGAGCTTGGAACAATTGAAGGGGTGGTGGCATGAAATTTATGCCCCGGATTCTGATGGAGCTGTCACCGGCCACCTACTTGATGATGCAGCCACCTACATGGCAGTGATGGATAAGTATCTGTCCAGCAAGGAAGATTGGAGTAAAACTGTTGAGCGGTCCAAGGAAGAAATCGACTCAATTAAATGCCGACTTAGGATTTTTCCTTTGCCACCTGTTGCCGAGCTGGATGGAGTATTCTTGAAGGTTCAGGGGTCATCGGTTCAGAGGAAAGATAAGGGAGGTGGCAGTTAATGCTCATTTCAATATTTGTGCTTCCCTATTATCATAGGGCATGCATTGGACCGGACTTCATTGGGGATTGTGTCAAGGCCGACCTTGATGGTGGAGGGCATTTAATGTGTGCCTTAGTTTGTTTTTCCTTGGCCGACCTGTTTTGGTGGTTTTTATTATTTTGTAAAAATGTTTGGCCCGGCCGACATACCTTGGGATTTGCTATTAATAGGCATTCTTGCCTCATTGTAAAGGGTTAGACATTAGCAAGAAGACATTAGAAATTAAAGAGCAAGAGTTAGAGTTTTTTATTTCCTTGAAGCAAATATTGTATCAGAATAGTCGAATTGTTGCAGCATTTTTTTGGTGATTAATGCAATTGAAGACATTGTGGTTTTCCTGGTGCAATCTCTTGTGTTATTCCATCTTGCATGGTTCCCTTGTTCTATCTTTTAAATTGCTTTAAGACTTAGGGTTTAGTATTCAGAAATAAATTAGTTTCAGTTAGATAAATGATGTTTATGATTTCATATTTGGAATGTTTGTAGCTATCTTTGGTCTATACTCCTAGTAACTATCTGATTGTAGTAGGCTGGTAAAGTCAACCTGCACTGTATATTCAATGTGCTTAAGTTCGATTGTAGATGAATGTCTATAATTTGAAAATCTGTATTCCTCAGAAGATTGCACCGTTCTTGTAAGATTGCATTGTGGGTTGAACAAGAACTGGTTATTTGAGATAGGTCCATTCCAGATATATGTCATTTACATTGCTTGTCCTAGCAGTAGTTTAGATTTTATCACTTCCTTGCATCCCTATCTTTTGCTGTTTCTTTATTATTCGGTTAGATTTAGGATTTAAGATCATCATATTGTCAGATCTGATAAGTTGAAAGATACAGTTTGCTTGTAGTAAGGTCCCTTTGTGATTACCAGCATTTTCACATAATTATCTGAGTTGTTTTATGCATTGTTATGACCTAACACCCGAGAGACCTTGGGGTGATTTTCAGTGATTTATTATTGAAAACAACCTTTCAAGAGAGATAGAATATTGCATTATGTCTGAGTTGTTGTTGTGCAGAAAACACCATCAACAAGTCCCAAGTTGAATGTTCATAAAATTTTCCCTAATGATATTCACTTGGCCTCACTACAATATTCAAATAAATTTCATCTATACAATTAGCATACTATGGTTATAGTCGATATGATAAGTCTCCCTTTACTATTTGGAATTACCATTATATCTTAGTATCAATATTGCTTTACCTCTCGTCTTAATTTTACTCTAAAATTCATTATTAATAATAGTGTTAAAGTGGTCCACTTTGTGGAAGCTATTGTAGCCTATCATGGCCTAAAGTTGGCTCAAGAGAAGGGATTAAAAATAATTTGGTTGGAAGGTGACTCCTTAAACATTCAAAATTTCCTTAGGAGGGTTCACCCATCCTCTTGGTCAATTGAGAGTATCATAGAGGACTTTATTTCTATAATTATCTTATTTGGGGAGTTTTATGTCTCTCATGCTTATCGCAAAGCTAATAGGGTGGTCAATGACCTTACCAATATTGGGGTGTCCTCTCTACCTAATCAATGGGATTCACATGATATTATGCCCATTGAAATTCATAATCTCATCAAATATGATCAAACTTTATAAGACGATCGGACTTTTAAGATCTAGAGGGATTCACTTATTGGGTGATCCCACAATAGTGATTTACAATTTTTGGCCAAACTAGACACTGAAATAATTTTTTTAAACTAAATCTTCACTTTCGGGCACCTATAGTGGCTAAACTGTGAGGAATTTGAAGATGATGCAAACTAGAGTTTCATGAAATTTTGTCTGTAGATTCTAAATATATTTTTTTCAAAATTTTTGGAATCAAATTGCACTTCTTTTTCCATCTCCCTTGAAAACTAGTTTTTTTAGAAAACAAGCATTTTTAAAAAGTGAAGCTCGTCGTATAATGCATAACTTTTTTTCAATGAAGGATAAAATTATAATTCTTTCGAATTCAGATTTGTAACTCTGATATCTAGTGCTTCCACTTGGTTAGATAGTTTTTTATTGAATATTTTTTCTTTAAATCAAGTTTTGAAGTCAAACCAATTACAATTTAGACATAGCGTGACCGTATAATGCATAACTTTTTTTGCATGTATCGAAATTCAATTTTATTTTTTTTGTTGGATCAAGGACTTCAATATCTGGGGCACTCATATTTTTCAAAAAAAAAATTGACAATTTTCTATTTTTTTACATGTGCAGAACAAAGAGTTTGATTTTCGGTAAAAAACCTACATTCACAAGAAATAAATAAAATAAATATAATAATAAAATTAAATTTATTTAAAATTATACTTTTTGGGAAGCTTATAATAAGGACTAAATACTTACAAAATAAAATAAAATGAATTCATTTGATCCCCCAAAAGGTAAATCAATTTTTTTTTTTTAATCAGCATTTTGATAGGTGTAAAGGAGACTACGTTATAGGTATGGTTTAAAACTAGTAGGGTTCTATCCAAGGGGGTTTGATCTAAGGTAGTTTGATCAAACCCTTTTCAATTGAAATGCTTTAATTGAAAATTTTAAAGGCTTAAATCATTATATTTTCTAAAAATATGTGATTTCAGCAAAAATCAGAATCTCCCAGAAATTGTAAACCAACTTTGTGGGATCACCATATTGATTCATAATGCCCTCATTAAATAGAAAAGAAAATTGAACCTCGGCTTATATCTATATTATGATGGTGGAGCTTGTGGAAATATTTTGCAAGTAATGGTAGTGATGACATTTAGTCCTTATGTTGTTAGTAACATGCAAATTGTGGGTGGTTTCTCCCTCTTTCTATGTGTTTGGATTTTCCATTTGTCTGGGTTTCATTTCTCAGAGAGATCTGCATTTAGTTATGCACAGTTGGCCATGGGGGGTGACAGGTGTAGACTGGAGCTGGTAACCTATGAGGAGACTAAGGCGAATGATTTGGTTTGGGAGATCTTGGAGAAAGGGGGTGAACCCTTACATACAAAAGCTTCATGGGTTTGATTCCCAAATCTCTTAGGCATTTATCAATGGTTGGAGTAACACAGTGTTGAGAGTCTTTGGCATGGAGTTTAGTATAACAGAGGATCTTATTGCAGAGATTACTGGTCTATCTTTTGAGGACATGAAATTCTATAGAGAAAGGTTGACTTCTAAATTGGCCCTAACCATTTTCTTTAAAGGCTGCAAGGAGAGGGAGAGATTAAAGAAATTAGCTTGTGATAGCAACGACAGACACTCAATCAAGCCCATTTAGGGGGATGTGGCCATCATAGTATTGAGGTATTTCACTCTTGATGGTAGATTTTTTGTGCTCTATGGTTTTCATTTTATGTTGCTTAATCAATTTAGGCATAACAAATTGGTTTCATTCCCATATTATTTGCTCCTTTCATTAGAAAATGGGATCATGGAATTCATAAAAAACCCTAACAATCATTATCTACATGAGAGTTTAATTTTGTTTTTGATGGAATATACCAAGTTGTATTATGTGTTTGAAGCTCCTAAAATGGCTAGATCTCGTAAGGTTAAGGATGCCTCCTCTAGTTATGAAACTAGAAATGACTCTAAGGGTAAGGTTGGAATGGATGAAGGGTCTAGTTCTATAGAAGTGTACTCTGTTTCCGAAGAGGAATTTGAAAAAAATTCCCAAGAAATGGGCTAAGAAGGAAGTTTTGCACTCTTGGTTGGGTGGCTTGCATATGGATTTGGATAGTGAGGAGTCTGAATTGGCTATTTCCAAGAATAAAGGTAAGAAGGCTCAAGATGTTTCGCCGAGAATGGCTTTCTATGGCAAGAAATGGGCCTTGAGCTCCAAAAAGGAGTCTTCCTTTCCTCCAAATGTTAAAAGGAAAATTATGGTAGTGGAAGGTGTGAAAGGGGTTAAGGGTAAGATCTTTGTGGGACGAAAAAACATAAAAGATGGTTTGGATAAGGACCAAGATGGCAAGGAGAAGGTCCAAGATGTTTATGTGGCAGAGGAAGGGAATCTCAAGAAGATGATGGATCTTGAGGTGGTAGCTCATGAGAACAAGGTAGGAAAGGTCTTGGTGGACTTAGATGAGTCCCTTGCTATTGTTGAATGATCTATTGATGTTGCGGGTAAAGTCAAAGCTAAATTGTTTACTCAAAATGATATTCATCGGGAGGTTTAGCATCAAGGGTCGATTAGTTTACAAGATGAATCTGTTAATTGGGAGAAGGTTGATCTAAATGTTGTCATCAGGTTGGAAAAGGATGGGACTCATAATCTTTTTAAGCTCTTCAAATGGCTCCTTTCTAAAGTGAAACAAATAAATATCAAGTTAAACTTGATGGCTAATATTAATGTAGGTATTGTTAACAATAGAAAATTGGAGATGATTGTTTATAATAAGATTAAGAATATGAATACAGTCCTTAATAGGGTGGCTAATGATGCTTCAAAATTGGGGAAAGATTAGTAAGATTCATGATGACTTGAGTACATTGGTGCATGTTAGCCAAACTTCTCTATATACTAGTGTGTAGGAGTTGTCTTTGTTGAATGAGAAGGCACGTAAATGGATAGGGAATCCATTGATTAAAGGGAAAGAAGTGGATGAAGTGGAGGATGAGGAGCTAAAGAGGGATCTTGAGAAGAGTAAGGATGTTGGCCCTTGTATTAGAACTAGGAGCAAGACAAAGAAAAATATCATTCTAATGTTTGTATTCAATTATATTAATTTATAAAATAAGAGAAATGGACTGTAGACATCCACAAGTTAGGATGAAAAGTGTCCTTGAAAGGATCAACATGAACTAGAGGATTGATTCAACTATAGGAGAAAACATGTCAAGTCAACACATCTTGATGAGAGATATATGAAATATAATAAGTGTCAATCAAAGGAGATGGATGATGTAGAGGTGGAAAAAAATCCCATCAATCAAGGGAATTGAAATGTGCTCGTGTTTCCTAATTACCTAAGTAAATAGAATGAAATACCTAAATAAACTTAATATAAGATGTATTATAATCTTACATCAACAATAAGGTCCTGACAATTTCCCATGACCAAAAGGCTTAAAATCATCTATAACTAATTTGTTAGCCCAATAGAAACAAGTTGATGAAATGACTCTAAAATCAACAATGGTTAAAAAAACTATTCTAACAAAATTGAATGAACATAAAGAAATGATCAACGAAGTTGTTTGAAAACTTGAAAGGATTTGAGCCTATGCCAAAAGGATTAAGGTTAGACAAGTTGAACATGATTGTTCAAGAAAAAGGACAACTATAAATTGCCTCCACTAGTTCCAACAATTATAAAAAAGTAGTGCCAATAAAGAAGCAAAGTAACACCGCCCACAAAGAACCTTACAAAAAAGGTCATCCTAATGTTTTTGAAAAAAATTATATATACATTCACATGACATAATGTGAACCATCACCATTATTATGCTAAGGGACTAACTTAGCATAACAACAAGAGTGTAATGTAGTGGCATGATTGTGTTCATAAAAACTCAATAACTCTACAAAAACTACAAATAAAACTATTAAAAAGTTAAAGTCTTAATGAAATAGCTAATTACTTTAGTAAATAGCTACTATCACATCTCATTTTGATTACAAATCTCTTTTTATATTTATATATATATATATATATATATATATATATATATACATTAATGGTTGAAAAGAAAATAAATAAGTAAATAAAAGAGCATTATTATTTTAAAAGTTTCTCAGTTTTGCAATATCATTTGCATGCATTGGATGGCGGCATGGATTTTGCAGTAAATGGGAATATTCTAATTAATCACCATAAAAACACATCATGGAGAGGAGGTCGTGGGAGATTATCTAGAGGAGCATTTGAATTGTAAGCATTTCAAGCAATAGAGCACAGACCTGCAAATGCTTATTTCAATGAGGATATGGCGTTTGAGGGTGGTGGCATTGCCATTAGTTAACCACCGGCTGAGGTTTTGAATAACATGGAGGGTATTTCCTTTACTATATGATGAGATGCACAGGTGTAGGTCGATGAGTACAAGGAATCCCTTTTACGCCATGAATGTTGCAGTACATGTTTACAAGAGATGGTTGGAATTCGTAGAAGGGTTGGTAGGGGTCGTCATGGAGGAGAGCAGAGGGGCCTACGAAGGAAATGGGGTGCTCTTTTTTTCTGGTAGTATTGGTATGTACGATACCCTTTTTGCAGTTTAACATTTAAAAAGAGAAATTTGTGCTTCAAAATTTATGTCTCAATAGTATATGCTCTTGTTGATCTTCTATGAAAAATATATATGGAATTTATTGAAATCATTGTAAACAGAATTTAGTTTTATTCTAGTTTTAGATAGATATTGGAGGGCCTCGAAATTTTTTGGTGAACACATATTTATAGTCTTTGTACCTCAAAACCTTTAAAGGATAATAAGCATGAGATAGTCGCCTGACATTGGTTGGGGTTGATGATTCCATCGTGCTCACTCAAAATATTTAGAACATTATTTCAAACTTGAAGTAATCTTGCTTTTAGTGATAGTAGATTTCTACAATCCATAGAGAATGTTGTAAATTATTTCTGGATTTTGATTGTGTAAGTTTTTTTGCATCAACGTTTCAGATCACATTCAGTGATCCATCATTAGGATGAAGAGTTGAAAAAAAGATATGATGATGATCGATCACTAAGTGTGATCCGAAACATTGATGCAAAAAAACTTACACAATCAAAATCCAGAAATAATTTGCAACAATCTTGTTTTTGTTATCTCTATGTAGAACCATGACACATTATCACTATTCATTTGTAAGTAATTTGATAGGAATGATGGTCTTTGTAGTATTCATTCGTTGTGAAAATAATCATTATACTTTAACCACAAACCTTGAAAATATCATGCTAAATGGACTTCAATTAAAAGTGAAAGGATGTTGAATTTTAAACACTCAATTAGGTTTATTCCAGAATTTTTAATGGTCTTATGGTTGGAGAAAATTATCATCCCATGTATTTTGTTGTGGATAGACTACGTTTTCATTTTAGCATTGACACATATATGTTGTGTAAATTATGTGTTTTCCTTATGGCATCAATAGTAATATTGTAAAAAAATACTATGAATGTATAAATATATATATATATATACAAACACACATATGCATTTGTGTATATATATACACTATATCCTGTAAAGGGATAGACCTTTTTTATAAATTTCTAAAGCTATGGTTGATATATATTAGTCTATTATAAATATAAAGGAAACCAAAACTAGGAATAGTTAGTGATGAAATAGGAAGCTTTTACCCTCATTTGTACATCACTGTTTGACAACCCCATTTTACTCCCTTTTATTCAATAAGAAAGGTAATTTTTTCCCCATTTGTTATTATGGTTGGTATCATCATTTGATTTACCATTTTTTTTCACCGATGGGTTTTCTTTACAACTAGGCTCTATCTTGACTAGAAACAATCCCTATCATTGATTGTTTTTGCTTTGACTTATTTGCAATTACTTCCAGTGCTACTCTACATCATATAAACCAAATTGAAAGGATTTCTATACAAATTATTAGCTAGTAGTCCTTTTCTTAGTTTGCATCCACTCATTCTAGGTTGCAATAGCAATGCAACAAAGTTAAGAGTTTTTTTTTCCTTTATCGCGGATCACATATTATGCTTGTGTAGAAATTTTATTATATTGAGGTGATGCATGTTTCACGGTAATATTTCTAGTTTGATAGTGTTCGTAGGCTTTGGATTATCATCCTCATTTTCAAAATTTCCATTGGATGGTTGATAGTGTCCACTTTAAATATTTGTAGTGATTTCTTATGAGGAAACAAAACCTCTGCTTATTAATGGAAATTTTGTTGTGTTATGGAGACCAATCAGACTTTGGATACATAAAAATATTTGCCATTATTTTATTAAATAATTTGATGCACTTAATGAATATTTATATTATCGGCCGGGTAGCGGTTGGTTCGAGTGTGGGATGGCTCCTCATGGTCTCGGGTTCGACTCGCTCTGGGTTTTCCAGGGGTATGGGCTGGCCGGCTGTTTCGTACCCCCCGAGGATTAGTCTCGCCCCCGCTCGCCGGAATGTCGCTGGGCCGGGTTAATCGCGGGGACACCTCTTGGTTACAAAAAAAAAAAAAAATGAATATTTATGTTGCACTTGTATTTAAAAGAATAGTTACAAATAGTAAATGTTGGAGGTGAATAGTAACAAATATTTAAATTATAGTTAAATGTACAGCTGCAAATAGTTATTGTAACCACCCAAAAGAAACATGTTATTGGGTGCATGAGACAAAAACAATGGCCACACTTCATTTGTAATTAATGGGACATGCATGGAAACATATTCCAACACTCATCGGGGTTTTGAGGGCAGAAGAGCATGGAAAACTTAGTAGAAATTTATAGTTCGGTGGCTGGAAAAATGCAAGAAGTGTCGTGAGTACACGTGGAAAAGGTTGTGTAAAACAACAGTGGTAGAACATGATGAAAAATGTTGCTGCAAGTTGTAGATGTTGTTGCATGTCTTTGTAAAGGTTTTTGCTGGAATTTTAATATATATTGGACCCTCTTGTTGGTGGATGTGGCCTAATTTTGGGTGAACCATGTTAAATCTTTGTGTTCTTCTTTTGCTATCCATTTCTTTTGGCTTTTATAACTCTGCTATGTTTTCACATTTTTCTGCATTTTAATTGATAAGTTATTGCCTCCAATCCCCCTAACAAGGGGTATTAGAATGGGTTGTGTTTAGTTATCCTTTGCAAGAAGGTCTCACAATTGAGTGAGAGTTATGGCAGATGAGGGTAATTTGAAGGTTCACAAGTTCAATAGGCATAACTATCAGTTATGGAAGATGCAAATGGAGGACTATCTCTATCAGAAGGATTTATGGTGATCATTGGAAGGGAAAGCCAAGAATCCATTAGCAATATCTAATGAGGAATAGGATATTCTGGACAGAAAGGAACTTGGTAGTATTCATTTATGCCTGGCACAATCGATGAATTTAATATTTCAATAACAAAGACAATAGTAGATTTGATACAGACCTTAGCGAAGTTATATGAAAATCCTTCTGCTTCGAATAAGGTATTTCTAATGAAGCATTTATTTAATATGAAAATGGTAGAAGACGGATCAATTGTTGATCATTTAAATGAGTTTAATGTGGTTACCAGTCAATTAACTTTTGAAATGTAAACTTTGATGAAGTTAGGGATCTTTTGATTATGTGTTATTTTCCTAAAAGCTAGAATAGCTTGGTAATGGTGGTTAGTAATTATGTTTTTGGTTCGAATACATTAAAATTTGATGATGTTGTTGGTGTTTTTTGAGCGACGAAATTCATAGGAAAAGCTCAAGTAGTTCATCCACATTAAGCAGTGTTTTAAATACAGAAAGTTGGGGTAGAACAAAGGAGAGGAAAGAATTATAGAGGTCATGGGAAGTCATGAGGAAAATCAAAGGAAAAGAGGTCCCAATCCATAGAAAAGGATTTCTGGTACTGTGGTAAGCTGGGTCATTTAAAGAAATATTGTTGGTCTCAAAAAAATAAACAAGGAGA
>VDFB02126918.1:10000-20750 GCA_007258455.2 Sequoia sempervirens | reverse complement strand
TGGAGCGATGGAGGTAGATTTATGAGGATTACGTGTAGATGGAGAATGTATAGGTATGTGCGTTTGTTGATCCTGATTAGGGGAAATTCGAGAGGGATGTTTATGATGGATGACATGAATAGGTGTTGGATGGATGAAAGGATGAGATGGAGGGGGTGATCTTGGGATATATGGACCCAAAGCAGACGAAGTGGGTGGAGGGACATGAGAACCCAAGATGGATGGAGTAGATGAAGGATGGGAGATGGTGGATGGAGGGATGTAAGGACCCAAAATGGATGGAGCAGATGAAGGAGGAATATGGATGGTTGTTTTGAGGCGATACAATAGAGGAGGAGGGATGGTAGCATATGATTTGGTGGAGTGATGGAAAGAGCCTATATTTATTTTGAAAGAGGTGTGTTGACATCTAGAGGTTGTACCAACATCTTTAGATTATGAATCTTGGGAAATAGGTCCAAGACCTTGCATGCAGATTTGTTCTTTGACTTGGATGGGCTCTAAGATACCTTGCTCATGAAGGCCTAGACCTTTTCCTTGATAGTTCATTTTCTTGAGCATGCGATCCATGATAGGATTCATGTTATTCTGAAAACATGATGCGAGTCCATTATTAGGTGGAGGATGATGGGTGGTAAATACACTATGTTTTTCTTCTGCAAGGAGGCCACCACAGAAGAATGTGAGAGTACCAAGGGGATATGCAAATGGTGTGGGGATAGCAGTTTTAGGCGATGATGGGGGATCATGAGAGGGAGATGATGGGATAGCAACATTTGGATGGGTGATATCAGGAGAGGGATTATGGGATATGATAGGATCTGAAGTCGTGGTAGTGGGCTCATGCGATGGAGATGGAGCGGTGGAAGCTTGAATGACAAGGGGATCATGGGATGGAATGGATGGGGGACTATGATCTTGAGGTGGACTAGATGAGATGGTAGGATCTTGATCTGGAGAAGGGGATATGTTGACATGCTTTGGATTAGGCTCTTGGCATGACTCATCGTGTGCGAGAGGCATGATAATGGAGTCTTGGTGGGACTCTTCAAGTGGGGAAGATGGAGGGATGGAAAATTCAAAACATTCATTGTAATGGATTTTAGTGACACTAGGAGTGGAAGAAGTGGATTGGATTAGGGTTTCATCAATGGTTTCGACAACTCTTGGAGTAGGAAGTGGGTGTTCAATGGATTCGGTAGATGTGATGGTAGGAGATGGGGGCTCAGTGGATTTAGAGGATGTGATGGTTTCAATAGTTTGAGTGGTGCTAGGGGTGGTATCATCAATGATAGGTGTTGGGTGGAGAAGAGTCTCGTCTCTAATGACCGTGGATGATGGGTTGGGATGGCATGATTCCATAACTTCAAGGTGTGGAGTGGGAGATGTCTTCTTTGTTTCGTCAATGGGTTCGACAACTCTTGGAGTAGGAAGTGGGTGTTCAATGGATTCGGTAGATGTGATGGTAGGAGATGGGGGCTCAGTGGATTCAGAGGATGTGATGGTTTCAATAGTTTGAGTGGTGCTAGGGGTGGTATCATCAATGATAGGTGTTGGGTGGAGAAGAGTCTCGTCTCTAATGACCGTGGATGATGGGTTGGGATGGCATGATTCCATAACTTCAAGGTGTGGAGTGGGAGATGTCTTCTTTGTTATAAGTCCTTGGAGAACTTCTGGAGTGAAGAACTTGAATGCTCTAGGTTGAGATGGTGTGGTAGGAGTGGATGAAGGATTATGGATTGGTGGACTAGGATTAGATGAGGGAATGGGATTGGATGAAAGACTTGGAATAGATGGGGGAATGGGATTGGATGCAAGACTTGGAATAGATCGGGGATTAAGATTAGATGAAGGGTTAAGAAATGGTGAATTAGGACATGAGGATGCAGGTGGTGGATGGAGATATTGAACTGCAGATGTCGGATTAGGATAGGTTGATGTGGATGTTGGATTAGGATACGAAGGTACGAATGTAGGATTAGAGTGAGCAGATTGGCATGGAAGATTAGGGTAGTGGGTATATGCGGATGAAGGATTTAGATAAGAGGATGTGGATGGGGGATTAGGATAGGGGTATTGAGATGGTAGACTAGGATAAGAGGATGTGGGTGTTGGATAAGAGAATGATGTAGATGAAGGGTATGATGGATATCCCTTGTCAAAGGTAGCATAAGCAACATGATTAGGCATGGATGAAGACATAACAGGATAACTCGAAAGGGTGATTGGATTTTGGAAAGTGGGTGGAGAAAGCTTACTAGAAATGATAGTGTCAAGGGAATCTATGTCATATTCCTCTTGATCGACAAGACTTTCGTTATTGTCGTCGACGTAGTTAGGGTTTTCCTTGACCACTATTGATGGAGGATAAGGACTCATGATGGTGAAGGGATAAAGAGGATGGGTCAACGATTTGGGATGGAAATGGACTAAAGCTCAAATTAGGATTTAGGTTAAGCTCAGATGTGGATTGGATTAAAACTCATATTAGGATGATTGGATGATGTGATGGGATTGATTCTGTCGATCGACACTGAATCTGCTTCGAGATGGAAGTAGATTGATTAGGTCGAAGGTGATGTGATTGGATTGGATTGATCGATGATTGATAAGATGACAAAAGAGGCTACAAATCCTGTTCAGAGATTATCTTAGATGACTTAGGATACTGATTGATCGCATAAAAGGATAAATGGATGATTGTAGCACCGAATCCACCTTGAGATTGAAGGTGAATTGATTGGGCCAACAATGATCATTAACTTAGGACAGATGACAATCCTAAGAAATTGTTGATGAGGACGATCATATCAGACACTTAGGTCAATTTGGATAATAACCTGAGACGAAGTTCAAGGGATTTGGATGGGGGAAATGATGATTTGATTGGAGAAATAGATGAAAGAAAGTGGATGAAAAAATACTCAAAATGAGTAAATGATTGATCGGGATGGATGAATGATTATTTGGAACGAGTAAATGTCTGCTAAGAATAGATGAATGATTCTCAGAACGAGAAGATGAAAGCTCAGAATGAATGATAGATTACTCGGAGCGAGTAGACGATTGATCGGGATTGTAGAATGAGAGTTCAAAATGATTGAAGGTGGTGTGAAATGGATGAATGTTTACTTGGAACAAGTAAACAGATGATCGGAATGATAGAACGAGAGTTCAGAATGACGAAAGGAGGTGTGAAATGGATGAATGTTTACTTGGAACGAGTAAACGGATGATCAGAACGATAGAACGAGAGTTCAGAATGATGAAAGGATGTGTGAAATGGATGAACGTTTACTCGGAATGAGTAAATGAATGATCATAACGACTAAACGAGAGTTTGGTATGATGAAATGCGGTGTAAAATGGATGAATGTTTACTCAGAATGAGTAAACGGATGATTAAAACGATAGAATGAGAGTTCATAATGATGAAAGGATGTGTGAAATGGATGAACGTTTACTCAGAACGAGTAAACAAATGATCAAAATGATAGAACGAGAGTTTAGAATGATGAAAGGATGTGTGAAATGGATGAACGTTTACTTAGAACGAGTAAACGGATGATTGAAAGGATAGAACAAGAGTTCAAAATGATGAAAGGATGTGTGAAATGGATGAACGTTTACTCAGAACGAGTAAACGGATGATCAGAATGATAGAACAAGAGTTCAGAATGATGAAAGGATGTGTGAAATGGATGAATGTTTACTCAGAACAAGTAAAAGGATGATCAGAATGATAGAACAAGAGTTCAGAATGATGAAAGGATGTGTGAAATGGATGAACGTTTACTCAGAATGAGTAAACGGATGATTGGAATGATAGAACGAGAGTTCAGAATGATGAAAGGAGGTGTGAAATAGATGAATGTTTACTTAGAATGAGTAAACGGATGATTGGAATGATAGATGAAGGTTTGAAATATATGAGTGTTTACTCGAAATGGGGAAACAGATGATTGAAAAGGGAGAATAACTATTCAAAATGGATGAATGAAAGGTTGAAATGACTAAACCTCATATTAGGGTTTTGGTTAAGCTCAGATTGGGATTAGATTAAAGCTCAGATTAGGATTGGATTGAAGCTTCAAATGATTGGAGGATGTGATGGGATTGATGCTAGATATAGACTCTAATGGTGTCACTAGTCGGATTTGGGAACTATATATGCTTGTTTTCCAAATTTTTCATAGAGGGGCATATGTGCCCTCCTGGGGCGTCTATGCCCTATTGGGGCATCTCTGCCCCCTTGGGGCGTCTGTTCCCCCTGGGGCATCTGTGCCCCCACCTGGGGCGTCTGTGCCCTATTGGGGCGTCTATGCCCCCTCCTGGGGCATCTGTGCCCTCACAAAGGGGCAGATTCGCCCCACTATGGGGTGGACTTTTTAAGTGGGTAAATGGGTTGTTAAAACAAAGAGACGGGCGATTGGAATGGGGTGTTGGATAATCAGATTGAGGAAATACATGATCGAATTTGGGAAAATGATTGGAATGGATGAACGATCAAGCACTCGAAACTAATGATTGCTTAGAGTGGATGAATGATTGAAAGCTCAAAACAAGTAAACGATTGATTGGAAAGGATGAACAACTCTCAGAATGAGGAGATGAATGCTTGGAATGGATGAAAGATTACTCAAAACGAGTGGGCGGAAGATTTGAAAAGGATGAAAGACTACGTGGTCAAACGGATGTTGGAATGGCCAAACGAAGGTTTGGAATGATAAAATGGAGCTTTGGAATGATAAAATGGAGGTTTTCAGACGTTTAGAGTGACAAAACAGAGGCTTGGGATGATGAGATAATGGTTGGGAATGATTAAATGATGGTTTAGAGGCTAAACGAATCCAAATGGGGTGATTTCGGGTGTTTAGGAGGGAAAATTCACCCCTTTGTAGTAAATCAAGGGCGTAATCGCCTCACTGCGGAAAATCATGGGCGTAATCGCCTCACTGCGGAAAATCAGGGGCGTAATCGCCTCACTGCAGAAAATCAGGGGCGTAATCACCCCACTGTGGAAAATCAGGGGTGTAATCACCCCACTGCAGAAAATCAGGTTCAAAACGAGTAAACAATTGATTGGAAATGATAAACAACTCTTAGAATGAGGAGATGGATGCTTGGAATGGATGAAATATTACTCGAAACGAGTGAGAGGAGGATTTGAAAGGGATGAAAGACTACTTAGTCAAACAAATGTTGGAATGGCTAAGTGAAGGTTTGGAATGGTAAAAATGGGGGTTTAAAATGATCAAATGGAGGTTTTTGGAGGTTTAGAATGACAAAACGGAGGCTTGGGATGATGATACAAAGGTTTGGAATGATTAAATGATGATTTAGAGGCTAAGTGGATCCAAATGGGGTGATTTCAGGTGTTCAGGAGGGCAAATTCTCCCCTCTGTAGTAAATCAAGGGCGTAATCACCTCACTGCGGAAAATCAGGGGCGTAATCACCTCACTGCGGAAAATCAGGGGCGTAATCGCCTCACTGCAAAAAATCAGGGGTGTAATCGCCCCACTATGAAAAATCAGGCTTAATCACCCCATCATGAGTAAATCAGGCTTAACGGCCTAATCGCTGAAAAATTTGGGGACTTTGGTTTGATGAAAATGACTATGGCAAGGACTTTAAAATGACAATGATAAGGCTAATTTGTCAAAAATTTCAATCGGTTTCTCACAAGAAAAACTTTCAAGAAAAACACAATCCCATGATTAGTGTTATGGGTATGGCCAAAGAGGTCTTAATCTAGATGCACAAGGTGTCTAGGAGTCCTCATATACTCTGGTATCGAGGCACAACCGCGGAACACAAAATTTCATCACAAGCTGAGCTCTGTGAACCCTACCGAGATAATCAAGGGCTTCAGACTAACTCTTCACGCCTATCTAGGTATCACCCTAGCTTTGACGCCCGCCACCACGACACGGATCGATTTCGAGATACGCCACTTCCCCTTATATACTCACGGGTGACGCTGCGTATTGAATCGCCCCTTGGGTGATGAAATCCCCGCTAAAGTCCCACTATAAGAAAAGCAATTAACTCTGCCCAACTACTCCCCAGGCTCACACGAAGTGCAAGGGGAAAGTGAAAACAAGCTAATGCCCCCTTTGGGTAACACAAAAAGACAAGCACAACAAGTAATGAATATTACTCCCTCTAATTAAACTATGTTCTTAGATTAACGCAAACAACAAGGATAGTTTAACAAGTTTGAGCGAACGGATAGCCCTGCAAGCAAATGTTAGATGTTTTATCCGGGCTTTCATCAACTTCTACAAGAATATGCTTCTAGGGGTGCGCCACCCTTCGCAAAGAAATCAGCGACCGCTTCACCGCTAAAAATCAGGCATAATCGCCTCTTCACCGCTGAAAATCAGGGCGAATCGCCTCACCACAAAAATCGTGCGGACCTCCAATCGCGAAAAATTAGGCCATGAAGTCAGCCCCACCGTGGAAAAGTGCGCAAGCTAGCACAAATTTTAGCCTAGGGGGCTTAGTCACCACCGCAAGAAAGTGTTAGCACAAAAAATAATTCTTCACCCAAGGGGCGAGTCACCTCTTCACCGCAGCAGTGTTAGCACAAAACAATTTTCAGCCAAGGGGCGAAATACCACCGCAAGAAAGTGTTAGCACATAAAAATAATTTTCAGCCATAGCGAAGTTGCCCCACCGGCAAAGAAAGGTTAGCACGTAGCCAATTTTTCGCTAAGGGCGAAAGAAGTCACCACCGCTAGCAGTTAGCAACAAAAATAATTTTCGGGACAAGAGGGCGTGAGTCGCCTCACCCAGTTAAAGTGTTAGCACGTAAAATAATTTCAGCCAGCAAAGGAATGCTTCACCGCAAAGTAAAGTGTTAGCACGTAAAATAATTTCAGCCATGAATGCCTCACTGTAGTAAAGTGTTAGCACAGAAAATAATTTTTAGCCAAGGGGGGCGTAGTCGCCTCACTGCAGTAAATCAGGGGCGTAATCGCCTCACTGCGAAAAATCAGGGGCGCAATCACCTCACTGTGGAAAATCAGGGGCGCAATCGCCTCACTGCGAAAAATCAGGGGCGTAGTCGTCCCACTACAAAAAATCAGGGGCATAGTCACCCCACTGCGGAAAATCAGGGGCGCAGTCACCCCATTGCGGAAAAATTAGGGGCGTAGTCGCCCCATTACGATGTGTTCCTGCAAAAATCTCAACAACAGCAAACTTGAAATATAGGAACCCGTTTGTGGGTCCCACTGGGCGTGCTAGAAATGTGATATCCAAAATGTCTAACCTTTTCTAAGCAATTAAAAATGCAATGGAAAACATAATGAAAACACCTCAAGATTAGCCTAAGAAATTTGTAAAATGCAAAAAGGAAAGTGTTAAATGAAGATAAATGGTTATACCTTCCTTCTTGTAGCTGAAACTCCTTGGTTGGCCCTTGATTTGGATTGTTTTGTATGCTCCTTGATGGCTCTTGATGTGGCTAAATGGAGGATTTGATTATGTGCTTGGATGCAAATGAGAATGGATGGAATTAATGACTAAATGAGTGCACAAAATGGCAGCATTTAGTTGCAAGATGGCTAAGTCCCCCTTAAATGCCTTAGAGGAAGGGGTATTTATAGAGGATCTTGAATTCTCTAGAGAATTCAATGCTTAGGATTTATCCAACAAGGCCAAGATGAAGGGCTAAGGTGAGTTGAGGACTCACAAGCCCTCCCATTTTGACATGTGAAATGTGAAGTGGATAAAGGTAGAATGATGTGTAGATGATGTGGAAGGGAGGTACATGATGTGGAGGAAGGACATGTACCTTGGAAGTACATTGGGAGATGAGAAGATTCCTTGGAAGAATAAATGTGAATTAAAAATTCACATGCTTGGGAGAATCTAGTGGATAAGAGAGGGTCTCCAAAAAGGTGGGATTTTGTCACATGTGACTTGATGTGACAAGTCAAAGATTCTAGAAGATGCATGGGAAAAGGGGATTCTAGAAGGAATAGAAGTGAATTAAAAATTCACATGGGGAGGAGAGGAGCCTTGGGTGAATAAAAAGGAATTAAAAATTCCTTGGGGTGAATAAAAAGGAATTAAAAATTCCTTGGGGGATGGGGAAAGTTGACCAAGGTACTAATTAGGTTTAACTAATTAGTAATTAGAGGATAATTAGGGGTTAATGAGGATTAGAAGCCAACTTGCAAAATTTGGAGGATGTAACACATCCTAATCAAGGATTAGGCATGTGCACACCCTTAATGAAGAGATTAGGAGATGGATTAGGATTAATTAAAAATGACATGTGAGGAATTTTGTTTAATTTATTTGATGAAAAGAGGATTAAAGAGGGTAAGGTATTTAATTATTAATTAAATACCTTAGGATTTGGCAGAATTAAGGATATTAATTAAATAATAGTAATATTACTTAATTAACTCGGATAAGAGGATGTTTAGATGAAAATTGGTAAATTTGGATAAATTAAGTGTCCAAATTTGGATGTCTACATTTTTCCCCTCTTTGAGATGGTGTTACGAAGTAGCACCATTTCAAAGAATATTAAAACCTAGAACCCAGAAGAAGATGGTTAGATTGGAAAGGATGCCTCAGTCATCAAAGGGATGACTAGGAAGAAAAATGATGGGGGTGAAGATGAAGAGTAGGGTTTGAGGATAATGTTAAATGAAGATAAATGGTTATACATTCCTTCTTGTAGCTGAAACTCCTTGGCTGGCCCTTGATTTGGATGTCTACAATATCCAATAAAAAATATGTACAAAATTGCCATGAAGGCATACAACAAAGGGCTTTGTGCATTCAAAATTCATTTCTTTCCATGCTGTGGTTCAAATAGAATTTTCTTTCCCTTTGCTGGGTGATCTAATGGCGATAAGTCTGTCACCTGTTTCTGTTGTACTCGAGGAGTGCTCCTGCTACTCCTCCTAATGTTTAGCTCCTGGTGAAGTTTCAACTATTACAATAAGAAGTAAATACATTAATATATAGAAATTACATTATAAAAATTAATATATTTAACAAAATAATCACTTACAGCCATCTCATGATCACTCTCCTCGATGGAAATATTTGCATGTCGATGCTCAAGCATGCTCAAGCCCTGTATAAACCATTCAAATAGGAATTAAACTACAAATCAATAATGGTTTGATTTTTCACTAGAACTAGTTCATCTATAACAATGAATGTAAATTGAAATTTAGTAATTTGCCTCATACCTCCCCTATAAGAGCCATTGGGGATTGTATAGTGGAGGAAACACCAATATCCATTGCCCTCGTAACATTTGGCAGTGTTTCTGTCACCAACATCTGAAAATAAAACAACAAATTATTCAATCACAAAAAGTTACAATAGAGATCCATGTGATGACTTATAATGTATGAGATCTAATGAACAAAATTTTGAGTACAAGTATTAAACAGATATATTTTTGATTATTAGTTATCGAATTTGAAGTAATGCTTTGAGTTTGAATGATGTGTGATGCAACGTAACCAACAATATGAATATAAACTACACAAATCTATTAAACTTATAATTCATTACTTAAGTTCTCTTTAAATTCTATATTACCTCTGTGAACGCTTGATCAAATCTACTAGCACTTAGAGGTGTTTCCTTGAAACCTCCAATAGTACCCTGTTCAACATCCAAAATCACATATTAAAATACCATTCGTAAAATAATGCTATTAACACATGTAATAAATTTATAATTGTTTACTAACTTTACATACCCCGCCGATAGGTGTACTGCAAAAACAAGTAGGTGGATGACTGGTGTATCCAGTCTCTACACCGTGACCCTACAATTTTATTAAAATAGTAAAACTAAATTAGTTAATATTGCATTTCATAATCAAAATTTAATAAATTAAATTCACTGAACATGCTAAATTTTACCTGAGTGTCAATGCCATATGTATCATGCAAAATGTCAGCCGTCCTCTCCATCCTCGTAGATGCATACAGATCAGGCTGCGTAGTAGCATATGGATCCTACGTAGCACCCTCCTGAGTGTCGGTAGGGTCATATGAACAAGTTTCCCCACAAGATTGACACACATAAGTTCAAGCCACCACCAAGACTCCCTTTGGATGGAGCCGCATAATAGGGGTTAGTGTGATGGATGACACTGGTCAAAGTTAAGTGATCGGCCAAGTAATGTCTCTATAATGGCACTCTCCTTCAAGCAATGCATTGTGCATCGCTAATCCGCCACGGTGTTTCTTAGCGAGAGGTCGCCTCCCTTGTCACAGGGATCCAACAAGGTAATTCCAAGCCTATCCTCGAATGACTTCCACCTCTCCCTCGAACTCCCTCATATCAAAAATAATTTGATTTGGTTCAATACAAACTCACTGCGGTAGTTTCCTAAGAAAATATTGGGGACTTCACAATTATTGCATCGGTGGGTAATCAAAACCATATACCATCTTTTCATAAAATGATTCTAATCTCTTGGTGGTGGCACCAATGAATAAGAAACCTCTTTGCATTGAGGGTAAGATTTTGATTTGTTTTAGGGTCGGAATAGAGAGCACAAATCACCTTTAGTAATTTTTAAATCTTTACTTGTTTATATGATAATTTGTCCGCATAATATGCCTCCGGTCAGTCAGCTTCCCATCTTGCCATCCGTGATATTTATTGGGTGATTGCATCTACATTTTTAACATGTCTTTCAATGAATTTGCTAGAAGCATTCTTTCTGTGGTTGAAGCATTTGGATCACTCAACCTA
>VDFB02126918.1:0-5000 GCA_007258455.2 Sequoia sempervirens | reverse complement strand
AAGTACAAACATGTTGTCATTGTGGATGTTAATGTCATACCTTTGGTGATTGGTTTGATCTACATCCTTGTCTATCACGTGGTCAATACATACAATCTACCAAATAATGTTATGTCAAAGATCAACTTGCAAAATCAATGAGGAATTTGTATTTTAGATGGATAGACCATTCTAGTGAAAAACTAAGGCTTTCCTTTTATCAAAATCCTATAAGAGAGTTCAATCCACTATTTTAGATGATAACTTGCTTACTCCTAGTATGGCTATTGTTAATTTAGTTGATAATGAGCTACATATTACAGATATTATTGAGATTGTCTAATCATGATTTGGATGTTGTTGTCAATCTAGATTATGAGCTAACATTACAAATATTGAGCAACAACCTACAATTTTTTTTTATAGAGTTGAATCAATTCAAGATAATTATGCACTCAATAATTATGGTGTTAATAGGAGCATTGAACTTTTGTCCTAATTTTCCATTTTAATTTATATATTGATAATAAACTAAGACCACTAGATACGCAACCAAATACAAATTATTTGAGGCTATGGATATTTCGTCTTGTTGATTATATTTTTGCACTTGAGTTGTCAATTGATAATCCAAAGGGGTATTTTACAAACTCTTCTTATTGAGTTGAAAACCTAAAAGAGAAAATTAATGGAAACTTGTCATGAAAACCCAAGAGCATGTCAGTGAGTTGTGCATCTCTTCACAAGTTGATATACTTTGTTCTCTTTCTACGGGGGATTTGCAACACCTCTCTACTTTCATCTTAAAGTGGGGGACATGGGATTCAAATGATGAGTTCTCTGAGCATGGTACTTGGAGTGACATCAAGATTCAAATTTTGACTTCTTCAAGGATGTACTTGAATACTTCTCATATTTTTCACTACAATTATTGCAACATTTTGTCATTTATCAATACATCTCAACATTTAAATCAATACATGGCAAAATAAAACCAGTGTCGGATTTGTTGAGTTTCTTTACGTTTGTCACACCCTTTGCTCTTCTTTACCTGCTAAACGTTTGTACTTCACTGCTTCGGTCTTCATACATGTTTCTGTCCTCATTATAGGGGTCTTTCCACTTTCAGTCTGTTGACCTTTGGTCTCTGCCGGTAACGTCTAAGTTCCGGTAATAGATCTGATTTTCTGAACAGCATCTAGAACAAAAATCGCAACTGAGTATTCTCAGTGGTGTGATTGCCTGGATTAGTATGCGTTTGGTTTTATAAGCTGTTTTGATCGACGACAATTTTGGGGGCCGTATGTGTAAACTGGTTCCAATTTTGTTTTTGTTTTATGAAGTTGAAGAAATCTGTTGATTAAAGTTGGGAAATGTTTAAAGCAGATATAAGGGGACTTGAGCTCATGGGATGGGCGCTTCAAGTGAAAATTGGGTCTTGGGGAGCAGGATCAAAATGAGTACCAGGAGTACTTCAAAAAGTGGACCAAGGCGTCCCAAATGTTTCAGGATTGGAACTAGGCGTTTCAGCAGAGGTACAGTGCTGGATCTAAAAGTGGAACTGGGCATTCCAAGTTGGTATGCAGGGTGTTCCAACAAGGGTATGTACTGCAAAATGGGGCAAGGGGTGCTCCAAGTGCAGAATTGGGTTTGGGACTCATTTTTAACATAATTTTTGTAATTTTTTAAAAAATTTGTGGAAATATACATGTTTTATATTCAGATGATGGAGTACACTTGTATGTAACATTTATTGCAATTGCGTATTTATTTTACTTTTCAATAAGAAAATATAGTTGGAGACAAAACGAAGATAGAGAATGGAAAAAAACTTTTGGATTCACTCAAGTGATATGAAGTGGTGCATGTTCACACATCAATTTTATCTTAACATTTTCACACTTTTAATTTATAAATAAGTAGCAATTTGTGATGATAATTGAATTTATATTTTTATTCTTCACTTTTCTTTTTATTCATAAATATGTTATAATTGAATTTATATTTTATATATGAAAAAATTAAATCTACATTGTAGTTTTAACTTTGTTAAACATTCGATCTGGGCAGAAGATGGACTGAAAAAAATGTAAATTAAAGTTTCATGCTCGTAGATGTTTACCCTAAAGACTAAAAATAAAGCTAGAAAAACAGTCAATGGGAAGTAACTGCGAGCAGCAGAGCGTCACGGTTAGTCATGTGTTACTAACAAATGGGAATAACCCACTCCAACCAAAGTCTTAGAGAGTGCTTGAAGCGAGATGTCTGCCTAGTAATCTAAAGCAGCCAAAGGAATAACCGCATCTAAACCAAAGTCTAGAGAGGCCTTGATTCAAGACCAGGATCTCCTGAACATTTAGATGTGATGGTGCTTGATCTACAAATATTGTTAAAACCGGTACCATGCTTTTACACTGTGCTAAGGCCACAAGGCCAAAAGCAATTGGAAAATTCATTATTATGCACCCTGACTTTGAAAAAGTATATTATATTGAAAAGTTGAAATGTAATATTATTTCTGCCCACAACTCAAAGTCAGCACAGTATTACAAACCCTTCTGTCGGTGGTTTCCGAATTTAGGAAAAATCAGCAGTAATCCCCGCACGAACAAACCATATGCCTGAAATGATGGAAGCGGTTTACAGCCCCCAATACATTTCTCGGCTTGCAATCTTGGAGATGAATTGTATAGCAGTGTGGCAGCCACCACAGACACGGAGATTTTTAGTAACCTGGATGGGTGTCCCAGGGCTTTTGTTAATAAGCCCAAAGGCAATGGCTAACTTCTCACTATGGCTGCAGATGGCATTCTTCTTCTCTTCCTCGTCCACATCATGCAGCACAAAGCTTGTGTCAGCTACATAACCTTGAACTTTCATCTGTTTTTCCAGACTCCGCAAAACTGCATAGGTCTCCTCTGATTGTCAGTGTGATATGTCCGCTGTAACAAAAGCATGAAACTTGTTTCTGATCTCAATCCAGCTACATCCTGTACTCTTTTTCATTTCCCTGCCCTTGAGCATTGTTCTCAAGTTTCCAACATCACTCCACCTTCCAGCTGCTGCATAGATGTTTGAGAGAATAATATAGTTTCCAGCATTGTCTGGCTCAACCTCCAGAAGCCATTCCGACACCAATTCCCCTAACTCAATATTGCCATGAGCTTGACGGGCAAAAAGCAGTGATCCTAACACACAAGCACCGGGTTTAAATGGCAGTTTTTAATCAAATCATGTGCTTCAGTCAAATGCCCAGTTCGGCCAAGAAGATTAACGTGCAAGTATAATGTTTCACCCTGGGAAGGATACAATAATCCCCACTCATCAAATTAAAATACCCGCACCCTGCATCGAGCAAATCCGCATTACTGCAGGCAGACAACACTCCAACAAAGGTGATATGATCAGGCTTCAAGCATGTTATCTGCTGCAGTTGAGAAAAAAGTGCAAGGGCAGCTACGCCCTGCCCATGCATTGCATACTCTGCAATTATTGCATTCCATGACACCACATCTCTATTAGACATTCCGTCAAACTCCTTGCGTGCAGTCCCTATACTCCCGCATTTTGCATACATATCAACCAGAGCATTCCCCACGTTGCCCTACCCCTGAAATCTATTCCTTATAACATAATCATGGATCTCCCTACCTTGTTGTAGAGCCGGCAAATCTGCACAAGCTGGAAGAACACTCACAACAGATGCCCGGTTCAATTTCACTCCCGCCTCCTGCATTTGGAAAAAAGTCCTCAGGGCATCATTGGCACATCCATTGTGAGCATATCCTGCAATCATTGCATTCCATGAGACTACATCTCGTGTGGACATTTTGTCAAACATATTGCGTGCATCGTCAACGCTCCCAGATTTGCTATACATATCCACAAGAGCAGCAGCAACATAAACATCAGACTCCAAAATCTATCTCAGTCTGCACCGAACAGAAACTCCTACCTTCGGGCGCGCAGATCTGGCCATACCATACACGCCTTGAGTGGCGTGTCGTGTATGTGAAATCTATTTGGTTTGGCGCCTAACTCTGCATTTCCGGTTAGCGAGGCATAATATGGCGGGACCCTGTTTCATCCATTCTATGCATATCCCTATTGATGCGGTAATTCCAGTTAAAATATCATTCTGCATTTTGTCAAATACTTGGCGTGCATTGTCCAGACTTCCACACATGTCATACATTGTGAGTAATTTGACTTGTAGACATACATTTCGGTGAAGCCCACTGAATATAAGCATGTGGGCATGGACTCTCTTGCCTTGTGCAAGTGCTTTCAGTTGGATACAGGTGTTTAAGAGCGAAGAATAGGCAGTAAAGTCCAGAGGAATGCATCGATATTCTGCTGTATGTAAAATGTGCAGAGCTTCTTCCAATCGACCTTCCCTGGATAGTATGGTTATGGCACATGGTTGGTATTTAGATTTCGATTTTGGAATTCGATTGAGAGAGGAGAATGAGGGATTCACATCAGCGAAGTTGAGTCTGTTGATGGTGTTGATATAGGCCATTCATGACTACATCCAATCCATTATAACGATCAAATTTGCTGCCATTGTTACTCTGCAAATAAATTTGAATTTCAAATTTATCCAGTTCAATATCGAGGGAGAATTTTTCGTTGTGCAAGCGAACTTCACGGCAACGGCTATGCATCATACAAATCCAACTGACGTACACCCGTGGGCCATCAGTCCTTTTGTCAGAAAAATACGGCGTTGGGATGGTTGCATGGCATGGATGCTTTTACCGATTTTCTCGCCTAACTTCGTGCAGACTCCCTCATTTTTATTTTCTACGTTGTAGATTATGCCGTGAAGTTTTGCATAGAAGAGTATAAAAATTAAATGAAATCTATTTAAAAAATAAGATTATATTTTAATTTTGTTTTTTTATTAAATATATATTATATTTATTTTAATTTATTTTAATTTTCAATATTTGATAATAATTTTAAAACTAGGAAAATACTTAAATATTAATAAAATTTAATAAAAAATTTTAATTTTA
>VDFB02126917.1:0-22209 GCA_007258455.2 Sequoia sempervirens | reverse complement strand
GCCCTTAAGTAGCAAAAAAATCAGAAAAATCAAAGTTAAGCAACTTGATGTAAAAATTTGAATAAGTTATCTATATTATTTCAAAAATATGTAAGAATAGAATCTATAGAAAATTGAATTTAGTTTCTAAACCATTAGGTTTTTTAAAATCCATTTCCAGGAAATTTCCTTTGCACTCCAATGCAAGAGGTAATTTAAATTTCAGGGAAAAAATAAGAAGTAGCTATCTATCTGACCATCCTAACCACAATAAAATGATAAATTTTTTTATAAGATTTTAGATATAAGTAGAGGATTCATCTCTCGATGTGATGCATATTTTTTTTGTAATTTTTTTCCAAGTAAATAATTAATTATGATTTTTTTATTACAACTTTTAAAAAATATAAAAACTCATATGTCTAACCACCTTAACTTGGTCAAAACTTCATGAAATTCATTTTTTTTTAAATCCTATAGTATGTGAAGCATAGAGTGTGATGCATGTTTAAGATTCAAAAAATGTGATACCATTTGAAGTCTATAGATGTTTTTCAATCAACCTATCAATTTGGACTTTAGTCGTAATTCAAATAGAAAATGAATAATAATAATTTATTAAATTCAAATTAAAGCATAATTTATATTGGTGAAAATTTGAGAATCTCCTTTTAAAACCTTTTTTCGTTTCATCAATTTTGGGGACAAAAAAGTCGTCAGCCACATACCCTACACATACCCATCATATCACCACTTTTTGGCCCATCATGATCCTGCACATACCCTTCCATCAAAATTTGAAGCATAATTTGCTAGTCAAGGGAATCAACACCCTTGACCAAGATATAAGATTCTAGATCTGTAAAATTTTGGGTTTTAAGGTACATATTCATACTTTGTTTTCTTGTAGCTGTCTATTGAAAAAACCTTCAAATTTGACCTATACACATGAAAAGAGGGGAAAATATTTTGTTGTATAGGGGCTTGCCTAATTCAATCTCCATTTTGGTGTTTCCACCTCCATGTATAGCAAAAAAAGATGATAGAGAGGGCATACCCTAGGTTGGGCAGAGTCTAGAACAATAATTGATTGAAATGATAAATGTAGATTGTTAAGTTTACCTTTAGTATGAAATCCTCGATAAAGTGATGCCATACCACAAGTTGTCACAAATATTACTTGATGGATTCCTTGATTTCTTGATAGACCCTGGAGAGGTTAGCCCACAAAATACAATAGACTATTGTAAATAACGTATAGACGATAACTCAATGCATCTTCATAATTTGATCATAATAGCTCCTTCATAATCATCTCTTTTATTATGTTCTTGAAATGAGAATAAAACTTTATACAATAATCCTCGAATACTGACATTTCATTATAGGTCAATTCGGGATCTTTCTTTTAATTCCAAAGACTCAAATACAAAAAGCGAATCTCTCTAGGTAAATAATAGGGACCCTTTAAAGGTCATAAAAATTGACACCTTTCTTTGATCTCTTTTCCCCAGACATTTGTCAAGCATATATGGATTTCCAAAATACATTTTTTACTCTCAACATGGCTACATAAAAATTCATAAATCTTTTATTATTATTACTGTAAATGTTTTAGAAAAAAATAGGGTTCTCTTTGTAGTGTGGAAATTGTTTTCCGGAAGGGCGCATAACGGAAGCTACAATGGGTCAAATAAATTCTCATAGTAATTCTATAATAATATAATAAAAACCATAGGTGTAGAAGCTAGAGGAAAAAAATAATGATATAAATTAGCCTCCCAAGTTTGTTGATACCAATGAAGGGGAATAATTTTTTTTAGAATGTTTCTAAACTTTCTAAGAGATTGATAAAATGCTTGAGTCTTCACATATGTATACTTCATCAATATTAGCAAAATCCTCAAAAATCTAGTAACAATGGTTGATAATATTGAGAGAGCATGAAAATATTGGACAATAGAATGAAATGGAGAGAAATATTGAGTGTAAAATGAAAGATCAATTCAAAAAAAGTAGCAGAGAAAATGAAAAGTTGACGAGTAGTTCAAATTTATCTTAAGTTGTTACTGTCAACTTGATCAAGTTATACATGGAAACAAACTTAGAAATGGTTCCTCAATGAGAAACTATCATGAAATATTAGTGCATTAAACAAATTTCTACATATCATTCAATTGTATAAACATTTTTAGCTTTAGAAAACATGAAATATAAGAAAAAACTGGGCAAAAGCAGAAGTTGTACATTAGTTTGTATAAAAGCGACCCCTTGGCAATACCGGGTGGAAAAAAAACAATAAAAGGGCTAAAAACCGGAGCCCAAAACACAATTAGGAAATGACACCTCGAAGTGAGCTGAAAAAACATTAGATAAACTTACAAGGGTATGCATTTTTTTGTCATTTCCCTAGCATATGGAATTATTCGAAATAATGCAACTATTATATAAACTTACAACTATTATTTCCCTAGCATATGGGATTATTCGAAATAATGCAATGGATAACTTACAAATAAAATAAATCTAAATATTTGTTTACAATAAAGAGAGAGTTGGGAGTAAGATACCCTAACATCACCCCCTCCCCTTGAAAACAACTCTAGTACCATATATTTACAAACCTCACAATAGATTAGGAATAAAACATGAAATACAAAGCATAAATGCTTGAGATTGAACACATTTAATATATTTTGTATTGAATTCAGCATAAATTTGTTACATAATACCATTGGCCTTTTCAAGGGGGAAGCATCCTTTGAGTAGTGCTCAATACAATATAATTATTGGATGCATAAGCAATAAGCTACAAACTATAGTCATACTAATTTTGTTAAATCAAACTAATATTTTCCAAGCATATTTGATTATTTAAAATAGCTTAATAGATAGCTTAGAAAGAACATATGCATCCAAAGCCTTTATTACAATGAAGAAAGAGTTAGGACTAAGGGATCCTAACACCCAAGCCCTATGAAATATGGGTGGTCTACATAAGCTTTATAAGAATTTAGAATGAAAGAGAAGTTGATCTCATGGGGTTGTATTGGATTTTTACATTGATAAGATTACCTAGCTACAATTGAATTGGACCTACAAAAAATAATTTAGTATACAACAATCTTGAGTTGATCCTCAAAATTATAAGAATTTAGAAATATATAGAAGAATAGAAATTACATGATACATAGTATGATTACTAGTTGTTAAAAATTTCCTATTTTCTATGAACATCAAGAAACTGACTAAATAGAATGTAATGCACACAAACTCACATCTCATGGAATCATACCTAGTAAGGGTTTATTAGGGTTTCTTGAGCTCTTTTCATAGAATGAAATATGCCTTGCATAATCTATCATGCTTGATTATCAAAATAAAAAATTAAAACTGACATTTTCTTACTTGTCTTCATACCTACTACTAAAATAAATGAATAGATAACAATTACCTTAAATTTTTATAAATAAAAAAATGTACTATTGATATTCCTACAAGGTTTAAAACTCTAAGTCATCCAAAAATGGGCTACAAACATAGCTTATGAGGGATTTGAATATAACAAGTGTTTGATAGTGGTTATTATCTTTCCTTTGAAATATTGTTCTAATAGAATCTATTTTATTTTGTGGTGTAGGAAATCTACATTGTTGTGGTTGAAGAATGCTTGTGATGTGTTTCAATTTACATTATATTCATTGATTGATATTGATTATAGAAAGGAAATATAGTAGATCATCATTGAAGTGTAGCCAAAGTAGCACTTGACCAATGATGTTGACTATTCTAGACACTTTTAACTAGTTGAAGTATATAAGAACTATTAGTTATTGATGACCAAGTGATTCCTTAGTAGAGATCCTTCTTTAAATGATGATTTGCTATAATTATCAATGAGAATTGTAATTGCATCACAAGGAGCTTTCTCCCAAATCAATACATAAAAAATAAACAATGATGGAATGTAACAATTTCTAGTCATGTAAATGTCTCTAAAATGAGTGTGGAGAACTAGATTCCGTTTAGTACACTAATTGAAGTGTGTAAATGCAAATATTAATCTAATTTAGCTATCAAATTATACATGATTAAGGTGAATGTATTAAAACCTTTTAAATACAAGAACATAACAATATATCACACAAATTTATGTTCACTCAACTTTACACAATAACTATTTACATTTAATTTTAATCCATTTATTTAAAATAAATCACATTGTCTTATATAAAATTATAATTTTTTGACTGACAAAAAAATAATTTTATATATGAAGTATAAATAGAAAAAAAAGTTGTTACAGAATAATAGCGAAGGGAGATATGATAACTCCCATGATCAAGAGCACAAAATTCCTTTTCATTTAGCCCGCTAAACACTTGAGTATTAAATTCTCTGGTGCATTATTCTGGTCGAATGGAGGTCTTGGGTTCAAGCCCTACAAAGATTTATACTTTTGAGCACACAGATGAATTAAATGAGCACGTGACCTCCCGTGGATCGACATGATTATCCAGGTGGAAAGGATGGACAATCGTGGCTGGATACAACTTCCAATACAAAATGTCAGAATGTACAGGTAAAGTATAATAAATAATGAATAAAATAAATAATTTTCATTGTTTATTACTATAGTATTCCTGTTAACCAGGGACTTAATAAAAAATGTACCCATTGGACAAAAAAACGAACTCTTTGTTCAGAATCATTCACTTCAATTTATGTTTAGTCGTTGTCCCTTATAATCAACCTATCTATTTGGAAGTACAATAAATAATAAATAACTAATTTTTATTATTGATTACTGTAATATTCCAAATAAACATGGACTAATTAAAAGCAGGTGCTCAGCTAAATTTTAATCTCAATGGTTGCAACTAGCAGCCATTCAGTCGTGCTTGAAAATTTAAGTGGATATAAACGTTTTGAACATGTAGAAAAAATTAACCATTGAGACAAGAGAGCATCCCTTATCCCTCATCCTATTTAGAACGGAAGGAACAAGTGCAATTAGTGTGCATTGCAATCTACCATGGCCATGGCTTTAATCAGCATCTCTTCGATTCTTTTTAGCGTTTCTGTATTGCTATTGTTACCATTATCAGAAGCTAATTTTATTTCTGCCCGGCTTGCGCGCAGAATCTCTACCATCAACAGAGAAGGGCGGTACTTTGGCTTAGTTATTCCCAACACCTTCGAAATGAATCCTCTTCTCCAACCTCCTACCTTTTTGGCTAACGATCACCATCCTTATGTCGATATTTCTGGTAAGTGACCAGCCAGGTTGTTTATATTTTGTTCTCCATACTGTTTCTTTCTAAAATTTAAATGAATTATGGGTCAGTGTGCAAAGAAAATTTGAGCCATAGTCCTATAATGTATAAATATAGATAAAGGTCTAATATACCCATTATTGCTATACTACAACTGAGTCACATATCTATTGGAGTTGTATGTTATCTCATCGCAGTGATGGGTTTGAATCTAAGTTAAGTGTTCCATCTTACCATTATACCAGATTTAATTTGTTCTGTTAAATAACAGTAATTATTGAATAATATGGTATTGTCTTTTGCAGGGCGAAGGTTTCACATTGGGACAGTTACGAACCGCAGCGCATTGTGGTCATGACAGGACTAGGAATGGTAATATATCATGCGCATAGCCCTTTGGGTCAGCTGGTTCATAATTAAAATAAAAAATGTGATCTGAAATTCTTTGGACTTGAAAAAAGAAGAAAAACAAATATGCAGTCAAGAAACATGCCTGACATTTAAGTGGGTTCTAAGGTGTCTTGAGATGGTCAGTTTACCAGTTTGGTTGTGTGGTTACTGTTCTGACATTGTCGGTTATTGATACAGACCAATGCAGGAATAACCACACAGTTGCTGCTCACTTTGTTTCGTGTGAAAGGAGTTGTACATTATGGAATTGCAGGAAATGGAAATTCTGACTACCACATTGGGGATGTTACTATTCCTCGGCAATGGGCTCATACTGGCCTTTGGAGCTGGCAGGTTGTAATATTTTAAGCTTGTTTAGATCTATTTAAATCTATTTTACCGCTGTTATTGCACAATCTCTAATATAATGGTTTGATTTGTGTATTATCAGAGATATGGAGAAGGAGAGGATGATGAACTTCCTTTTGACTTTACTCGTGAGGTTGGGTACCTTAAATTTTCCAACTATAGCACTTCTGCAGGAGGATCTGATAATCTGCTGAATAATGTGTGGTACCAACCTGATGAGCTTTTCCCTGTGAATGGTACCTGGAGGTTACAGAACATGCATTTTGGGTTAATGTTTCTGATTCCTATTATCAGCTTGCACAGAAGATTGAGGTATTTGTTTGGAAATGATTTTATTTTAAAAACAATTAGGGGCTATTGAACCACAGGTTCAAGAAAGTCGTAGTTTTTGCTAGATTAACAGGTTGTTAAACATCTTAGCTTTCTGAAATCACAGTCTTATGGTTGATGGTAAAGTTTAAACAGTCCTTTATTATTTAAAACATCGAAAACTTCAAATAACATAAAATATGACACATTATTAATCACTTTTTAAGTGATCATCTCATTCATATATATATATATATATATATATATATATATATATATATATATAACAAACAGTATAGACATCATTAGAGTATTGTCCAACGAACAGTATATGTAAGGCTTGAATAAAGATAATTTCTATTTTGCCATGATCATGGTGGTTTCTGTAATTTCAGGGTCTGGAGCTAGAATCTTGTTTGAACACGAGCAGCTGCCTGTCTCACAAGCCAAAGGTTGTAAGAGTAGAGAGGGGTTGCAGTGCCAATATTTACCTGGATAATGCTGCTTACAGAAACTTTCTCCACCATAAATTCAATGTCACCCCCATCGATATGGAGAGTGCAGGAGTGGCTCTGGTAATTACTTCAATAAATTCATTATTGCACTTTAGTATAAGGTGCAAGTTAATTTTCTTACAACATGTGGACGTTTATAATCTGTGTTTAGGTGTGCCTGAGCGAAAGCAAGCCATTCATAATTATCAGAGCTCTGTCTGATTTAGCAGGAGGATCCAGTGAAGAAAATGAAGCTGCTACCTTCACTGATTTGGCAGCCAAAAATGCAGTAACAGTAGTCACCACTTTGTTAAAGTTGTTGCCATGATGGTCTCTTGGTTGTGATCAAAGAAATAAATAAATTATTGTGATTAAAGTTGTTGCCATGATGGTCTCTTGGTTGTGATCAAAGAAATGTTTCAAAAGTACATAAAATAGAATGACAGGTTCTGCAATCACGTACTTCAATAAAAACCTGTGCCATATGCACCATGAGAATCTGAGCTATTATATCTCTAAAGTATCTGAACTTCATGGTATCTGGCAGGACGTGATTATTTTTGTTGGAAGGAAATACGCCGAGCAACGCTGAACAGGAAATATAATGATCAGGAATCTGGAATCATGCGAGACGGGAACGAAGGTTTGGGAAACATGAAACGCTGAGATAAAGCAAGCACAACCAGGCGGCTCATTGCAAAATGAGACAGGATAGTGCAGCTCCCGCGATGAAGTTGAAAAGCAGGTCTGCCGCATACCGGTCAACCGGGGTTGTGAAAAATCAAATAAGGTATGGGGCATAAGGATTTTCATGTTTGATCGAAGAGAGCGAAAAGAAACTGAATAATTGCCAACATCACAGCATTCGATATCGTTGGCTGTGTGAAACAAATAGCTACCGGCATATATAATGGAAGAAGCTGAAGCAAAGGTAACGCCGAAGTTAACAAATACCTAATGAAGCTGGTGGATAGTTGATGAACTAACTCAATAGTTTCGACTGCTGTTGTAAAAGAACGAAGCTAAACTGAAACTGACTACGCTTGCTTTTAAGCACCACATGCGTTTGTGTATAAAGAAAACTTTGAGCTTGTGGGTTGTTTGCGGTCGTATCATCATCAATGATGTTCTCATTGCTCAACGAGGATGATCTCGGTGGGATTTCTGAAACGACAGAGCCTTTAGTTATAAGTGGGGCTTGATGAAAATATCGTGGCATGAGATGAGGAAAACTATAGTTACTTTTCATCTTTGGATGAATAAACCATGAGAGCGTTGTCTGGAATCTCAAATAGCTTTGGAGATAGCATGCGAACATATGATTTTTGGTCATTGCAATAGTGCTACTATTATCACAATAAATAATTGTTGGATGTTCTTGAATCAATTGTAAATCTTCCAAATTTCGTTGAATTCATATGGCTTGACAATTGGCTGCTGCTGCAATATACTCTGCTTCTACGGAAGAGAGAGCCATGGTTTCTTGCTTTTTACTACTCCATGAGACAAGTCCAGAATCAAGTGAGAAAATATAATGAGATGATTTTCTATCATCCACTGAATCAGCCCAATCAGAATCTGTGTAACCAACTAGCTCAAAATTATGGGTGGGAGAATAATGAATGCCAAAATTGTGTGTACCACTCACATACCTTAAGATTCTTTTTGCAGCTTGCCAATGAGACTCATGTGGATCCTGCATGAACTGAGAGATGAGGCTCATAACATACATAACATCAGGTCTCATTGTAATGAGGTAAATGAGGCTCCCGACCAAACTTTTGTATAAATAGCATCCGCTTTGGAACATGCATCTTCCTTGGTTATTTTTTCACCAATGGCTATAGGAGTTGCAACTGCAGTGCATGTAATCATTCTAAACCGCTTCAATAGATTAGCTACATACTTGGTTTGAGAAATGAATATACTTTCAAATGGTTGTTGCACCTCCACTCTAAGAAAATAATGCATGAGTCCCAGATCTGACATATCAAATTCTTGTTTCATTTTTGCTTGAAATTTCTCCATGAGAGATGGGCTATTACCTATATAAATGAGATCATCAACATAAAGGAAAACAATGAGAATATCATTACCAATATGTTGGATATATAGGGTTGGCTCAGAAGGACTTTGAATGAATCCCTTCTTCAATAAATAACCCCATCAATCGCCGCCGCGGAACGCAGGAGCTTACTTCAACCTATAGAAATTTTTTAACTTTATGACCAAATCATTGCTTTTCTTGAATTTCCATAACTTCAGCCGTTATTTCCGCGAACTTCCTCATCAATACGCCATTTGAGAAATCTGAGTTTTGCGTATTCCCGTCAGGCACTTACCGTGTTGTGTAGCAAGCCGAAAGCCAATACCAATCGCCAGTTAATATCCGATCTGCAATTGGAGAGGAAGTCTCTAAATAATCTACTCCAGGTGTTTGTGCAAATCCTTTGGCAACTAATCTTGCCTTGTGTCTATTCATGAAACCATCAACATGATATTTCACCTTATAAATCCATTTAACACAAATCACATGTTTGTCTTTAGGAAGTTGCACTAATTCCCATGTATTTTTTTTATCAATTGCATGCATCTCTTCATTCATAGTACCAATCCCTACTTGTTCTTTCACGGCTTCTTCATGCACAGAAGGTTCAATTTGAATGGTACTAAACAAAGCAAAATTGACAACTAGATTCACATTAGAGCTCCTTTGATAAATTTCATTTAAACTTTGTACCTTTCGTGAAGAGCTTGAACTTGATTGTGGATTGGAATAATCATCTGAAGAGGAACTTGGAGAACTTGGTGAATTTGGACTTGAAATTCCACTTGAGCTTATGGGGAGAGGAGGAAATTAATCATCTTCAATACCCATGATTATTGGTGTAGTTTGTTGAACTCCTTTTTGCCATTGCCATAATCCCTCTTTATCAAAAACTAAATCTTGAATAATAATCCATTTATTTTATTGGCGGGGTTCGCCGAATTTATATCAACTACGTAGGTCGAATATCCACCAAGATACAGAATTTAAGGATTTATATTAACTTCAGCGCAACCGGCTGGGTATGAACATGTAATAAGGGCGGCAAAAGCACCGAAGTGGTTACTAAAGGGATTGTATCCACTACAGGATTCATTTGGTGAAGCAATTTTCTTTGGAAGCACGATTAAAATATAAACTATAGTTGCTACTACAGCTCCACAGCCGCTTAATTAAAGGTTTTTGGATTTGCAGCATACGTTTCCATCTCCACATAATTACATGGAGTTCTTTCTTTCTACATTTTATTTGCTGGGGTATAAGCTTCGAACATCTCCTGATGCGGTGTTACAAAATCAACAAACTCTTTGGAAGTGAATTCTCCCCTCCTTGTTTCTAGAGGTATTTTTGAGAGAAAAAGTGCTTGAAGAATTCAAGTGCCTCATATTTTTTCTTAAGAAAATAAACCCATGTGTGGTGTGAAAAATCATCAATAAATGTCAATGAATAAATATTCTTACCCAAATATTCCTCTTGCATGTCACCAAAAATGTCAAAATGCACAAGCTCTAGAGGATATTTTACCCTCCATGATTTGTTCACCAGAAAACTATCTTGATGCTACTTGCCAAGTGCACACCCTGAACAATTTTTTCTTTTTCTTGAATTGCAGGAAATCCTCTCACCATGTCTTTATTATGAAGCAAACTTAATCCTTGAAAATTCAAATGACCATACTGTTGGTGCCATGAATCATCTATGGTTTCCTTGAGGGAATGCATCTTAGCAGATGCCAATGTGAGAAAATAATTTATTCTCTATCATACAAGCCTTTGCTACAAGATGATGGTTAGCCGATTTATCAAATATTTTGCACCAGTTATCTTCAAACACATTCTTGTAATTTTTTGCTACAAGCTGCCCAATGCTTAAAAGATTATGTTGTAATTTGGTCACATACAAAGTGTCATGAATAAATGTAGTCTCTCCTTGCTTAGTTTTCACTACAAGGGTACCTTTTTCCATTACATCAACCTCTTTATCATCACCAAATTTTACTCGAATCCTCATAGATTCATCTAATTTGACAAAGAGATTAGCCCTGTCATATGATTTGAGCAATTGCTATCCAAGAACCAAACATCCTTTTGAGGTTCTTTTTCCAAATTGCAAGTAAAGAATATAGAGTGTTTTACTTCTTCAAAAGACTCTTTAGTATAGTTGGATCTTGAATTATTCAAATTAGATTTTTCTTTCTACATTTAGATTCATAGTGTCCATACCTTTCATGATATCAACACTAGATGCTTCTAGGAGGGTGATCCCACAATAGTGGTTTATAATTTTTTAGCCAAACTAAGGCAACAAAACTAATTTTTTTAAATAAATCTTCACTTTCGGGCACATATAGCAACTAAACCGTGAGGAATTTGAAGATGATGCAAACTAGAGTTTCATGAAATTTTGTCTGTAGATTCTAAATATATATTTTTAAATTTTTTTGGAATTAGATTGCACTTCTTTTTCCATCTCCCTTGAAAACTAGTTTTTTTTTAGAAAACTTGTAACATTTTTAAAAGTGGTATCATGCATTATAGCGTATAACTTTTTTCCATGAAGGATAAAATTATAATTAATGGAATTAGTTGTTGCTTGATATCTAGTCTTCCACTTAGTTAGATAGTTTTTTGTGAATGCATATTTTTTTTTAATCAAGTTTCAAATTCGATAATTACAATTCAGACATAGCAGGCCGTATAGCGTGTAGAATTTTTTGTCACGTGTCCAATTCATTTTATTGGATCAAAGGACTGTCTTGGTGCACTCCTCACTATTTTCAATTTTTTTTGATAATCTGCTATTTTTCCACATGTGCAGAACAAAGAGCTTGATTTTTGGTGAAAAAACTATGTTTAATAAAACTAAAAAAACAAATACATAATAAAAAAAAAACATTTAAAATTATATTCATTGGATAGCTCGTTCTGAGGACTACTTGATTCTAGTTGGGTTTGTGAAGTCTCCACATTTTCATGTTCAAACTGAGCTCCAAAGTGCAAAAATTTTCTTGTGATTTTGGCTTGATTTTTCCTTGATTTAATGTTGTAATGTGGTCAACACATTCACATTAGGTCTTGGGTCCTTTTGAATCATTAAAAATTCTATGATGTCTTGTAAAAGTGATGTGAAGTGTTATAACCCATTTTCACACTTTTCTAGGACCTTTTTATTATAATTCACCTAAATAACCTCTTACCAAGTCTTACTTCAAAGTGTTATAAAGATTTGTAACAAACTTTCACACTTTTCTAGGCTTGTCATCAACAATTTGACCCTTTCTTATGTTTAAATGACCCCTTAATGCACTTTCTAGCCCTACTTAAGTGTGTTTTGGAGAATAATCCCATTAAAAATTATTAAATACATTTTAATTCCCAACACTCATTAAAATTTCCCTAGTGGGACCAAGTTGCCACTTGGGGCAACTTAGTCCCACTTGGCACAAAAGTCAAAATTATTTCAAAATTTTGGTGGGATATTATTCTCTTAACCTTGAGGTCGGCCTGTGATGTATTTTTGAGAAATTTTGTATAATCAAGTATAAATAGAGGTTTTTCCTCTCATTTTCACCCCAACAACAATCAAGTAATCAATATCTTAATCTCATTCAAGCATCCAAGTATTCAATCAAGCATTCTAGGCATTATCTAGTCTACATTCATTAGAGCATCTACTTGCATATCTTCAGATTTTGACATCAAGGGTTTGGTGAGTTATAGCATTGCATGTTGTTCATTCATCATTCTCTTTCCATTTCATTTCATTTTCAAGGGTTTAATTACCAAACTAGGGTTTGACCAAGGCAAACCCCTATTCACTAAGCCTTAACCCTTTTCCCCCTCTTTGCATGTTTGTTTTGTAGGTCTTGTATGCAGATTTGTCAAAGAGAAAGGTGGTAAATTGTGTCATCATTTCATCAAAGTATTTCAAAGTAAACAAATCCCTAAAATAAGCTTGGAGATTGCTTACATACTGAATTCTACAGATTCAGATCTAGACACCTGTCAGGAACCAAAGTGTAGACTGAGAGCTATAGATTGCATCTTCAAAATTCCTGAAAGTTGAAGGTGGACTAAGTCACCATTAGTGGTGAATTAGTCCCACTACCAGGCCTAAAAAATGTTTTCTATATTTTTTGGATACCCTTTAGGCTGAAACCTGTTCTGGTAGAATCTCTCCGAAAAAGGACTAAGTCATCCAGCTTGGCGTAAGTGTCCCAGTTGGCATCAACAATAAATTATGTAGGATTCTAGAGCCTCTCTACATGACACTCCAGTTTCTAGGTGCACCTCTCCAGTCTTTTTCATTTATGTTATAGTTTGTTTACTTTTTTAGGTCATTTTGCATATCATAATGTGTTTTCAAACATCTTGCATTTCTTTAATTTTTGTTTAATAATCAATATCTTTCATTATTTTTATGCATTTAAGACACTCTATTTAGGCATTATTCATTCATATTTGCATTAATATTAAGTGGGGTCATTGCATATTTTTTCCTACCTCTCTCCTTTTAAGTGAAAAACCCTAGAAGTGTTAGGGAGTTTTGTGGTGCCAAAATATTTGTCCACATTTTTATAAAGCAAGGAATTGAGACATTTCATGTCTCTTTCATGTTGACCCAAAAGGCCCTTTTCTTTTTCTTTTCCTTTTCTTTTGTCTTTCTCTTGTGTTTTCCTTTTGGAGATGACACAATGCATTGAGACATTCATGTCTCTTTCATGTTGACCCAAAAGGCCCTTTTCTTTTTGTCTTTTTCTTGTGTTTTCCTTTTGGGGATGGCACAAGGCATTGAGACATTTCATGTCTCCTTCATGTTGACCCAAAATATTTTTCGTTTCCTTTCACCTTTTCATTTTCATTTGCTTGTGTTTTCCTTTTGGAGACGATGCAAAGTGTCGAGACACCTTATGTTTCTTCCATGTTGACTTGGAAAAAGGTTCTTTCTTTTCCTTTGTTTTTGCTCTCTTTGTGTCATTCTTCTAGTTTTGTGTATTTGGGGGATGATGACAATTCTGAGCTCTCTAAACAAACATTGTAGCAACTAACATACTAACCCAAAATCCATAAATCCCTTTTGTGTTTGGTGTTTTTTGTTTGGGGGCAACCCAGTTCCTTTCCTTTTTCTTTTTCCTTTCTTTCACATGACACAACCTTGAAACACCCTTGATTTAGCATGGGAAACTTCCGAGATTTAGCTCAATATCTTCTTTCCTTATTTTCATTTTTCATTCGCTACTTTAAAGTAATTGCTCACAGAAGGGTGTGTAGCAATTCCTTTAAATTGGGGGCATACATTGGCACTATCATTTTGCATTTTTTTCCTTTTTCTTGGTTCTTATTTCAGCCTTGTTACTTCATATGATGCATTTTGTCGCTTTGTGGATGACATTGGGTGTGATGTCCTTCATGAGCGTGATCTATCTTAGCATATTACATTCCTCTTGGTGGTTTGATGTGACACATTACATCCCCTAAGTTGTGAATTTTCTATTCTATGATTGGTCCTCTATTGGAGACATTAGACACAATGTTCCCTAAGTTAAAGACCTCGCATGAACTACGCAAGTATCCTTTGAACATTCTTTGCATGTTGCATTTTGCATTTTTTATATGGCCACCTTGAATGCCTATGGTGTCATTGCATTTGTTCATGAGATCCAAGCATACAAAGTTTTGCTTGTCTTGTGAAAATCAAAAATTCATTTTCTTTTGTAGCACCTTATTAAAGTTATTAGGAGGTATAACTTTGGTATGGTCAAGAGCGGGAAACCCATTATGAGGCATGAATTTCCCCATAGCCACTTGCGTGTGTGAGTGCAGATCAGCCATGAGTGTATGTTTCTCACGTTTTGGGCATTCTCACCTGGCAAACAACCATGAGTTTCATTGCCTCAGAGTGAGTTTACCTTTCCTTTTCTGGATAAACAACCTAGATCTGATCCACAATGGGATGGAAAAATGATCGAAGCTTGATCCAACTCTCTTTTTCTTTCTCTTCTTTTCATTCTTTTACATCATTCTCTTGTGTGATCCTTTGTGCTTATGATAGTTTTCCATGGGATCTTCATCATGGGGGCTAGATCATTCCTCTTGATTGTTGTTGTCTCATCTTGCTAGTATTAGTTCATTGGAACCCCTCTTGATTGTGCGTGGGTCTACTTTAGTGTGAGTTTGAAGCAAGTTCATCCTCTCACTAAAGTGGGAGATAAATGTGGACACGAAAAAAGTACCCTTCTAATTTTCTTCCTATTTAGGCCATCCTTGTGATTTTGGCTTGATTTTTCCTTGATTTAATGTTGTAATGTGGTCAACACATTCACATTAGGTCTTGGGTCCTTGTGAATCATTAAGAATTCTATGATGTCTTGTAAAAGTGTTGTGAAGTGTTGTAACCCATTTTCACACTTTTCTAGGACCTTTTTATTATAATTCACCTAAATAACCTCTTACCAAGTCTTATTTCAAAGTTTTGTAAAGAGTTGTAACAAACTTTCATGCTTTTCTAGGCTTGTCATCAATAATTTGACCCTTTCTTATGTTTAAATGACCCCTTAATGCACTTTTCAGTCCTACTTAAGTCAGTTTCAAAGAATAATCTCGTTAAACATTATTAAATATGTACTTTAATTCCTGACACCCACTAAAATTTCCTGGTAGGACCAAGTCACCACTTGGGGTGACTTTGTCCCACTTGGCACAAAAATCAAAATTATTTCAAAATTTTGACAGGATATTATTCTCTTAACCTTGAGGCCAGCCTATGATGTTGTATTTTTGGGAAATTTTGTATAATCAAGTATAAATAAAGGGCTTTCCTCTCATTTTCACCCCAAAAACAATCAAGTAATCAATCTCTTAATCTCATTCAAGCATCCAAGCATGCAATCAAGCATTCTAGGCATTATCTAGTCTGCATTCATTGGAGCATCTACTTGCATATCTTCATATGTAGCATTGCATGTTGTTCATTCATCATTCTCTTTCCATTTCATTTCATTTTCAAGGGTTTAATTACCAAACCAAGGTTTGACCAAGGAAAACCATATTCACCTAATATAACTCTTTTTCCTCTTTGCATGTATGTTTTGTAGGTCTTGTATGCAAATTTGTCATAGAGAAAGGTGTTAAATGGTGTCATCATTTCATCAAAGTATTTCAAAGTCAACAAATCCCTAAAAGAATCTTGGAGATTGCTTACAGACTGAATTTTGCAGATCAGATCTAGACACTTGTTAGGAACCAAAGTGCAGACCGAGAGCTACAGATTGCATCTTCGAAATTATTGAAAGTTGAAGGTGGAATAAGTTGCCATTAGTGGTGAATTAGTCCCACTACTAGTCCTGTAATGAATTTTCTATAATTTTGGATACCCTTTAGGCTAAAACTTGTTCCATCAGAATCTCCCCGAATCAGGACTATGTCACCCAACTTGGCGTAAGTGTCCCAGTTGGCATCAACAACAAATTATGTAGGATTCCAGAGCCTTTCTACACCAAATTCCAGTTTCCAGGTGCACCTCTCCAGTATTTTTCATTTCTGTTATAGTTTGTTTGCATTTTTAGGCCTTTTTGCATATCCATGTGTTTTCAAACATCTTGCATTTCTTTAGTTTTTGTTTAATAATCAATATCTTTCATTAGTTTTTTACATTTAAGACACTCTATTTAGGCATTATTCATTCATATTTGCATTAATATTGAGTGGGGACATTGCACATTTTGTCCTACCTCTCTCCTTTTAGGTGAAAAACCCTAGAAGTGTCAGGAAGTCTTGTGATGCCAAAATATTTGTCCACAAAAGTTTGTAGAGCCTCCCATGCATCATTTGAATTTGTCATACTTGCTATACAAGGAAAAATTGACATATCTAATGCATATTTTATGGCAAATAGAGCTCGATTGTCCTTCTTTTTGTCTTCTTTCATTTGAGTTCATTTTTTTGTTTTTAAAGCATTTAACACATTCTGATCTATAGTTTTAGTGTATCCTCCTTCTACTAATTCCTAGAGATCTTGGGATAATAGTAGGGTCTTCATCTTTATACTCCAATGGTCATAGTTGTCTCTGGTAAACAATGAAAGTTGAAATGGAAAATTTCCACCATTTTCCATTCTAATATTTCTACCAACAGCTACTTGTAGAAAAAAGAATCTGCAACTTACTTATACTAATGATGAGTTTTGAACCATTTGGTGATGCTTCTGTGTATTTGTTCAAGTAGTTGTTTTCTTGCAAGTTTAATGGATGCCTTAAGTTTTGTTATTAATCATTAGTTTTAAAATTACCATTGTAGAAAGTACCTTGTGTGTTTGTGCCTTCAAAAGTTGAATTGGGCAGTGCTTGTAAAGTGAATGGGGAAGATGATGCCACAGTTGGGAAACTTGTGAAACATCGGGTTAGTAATTGTTGGACTTTCTTTTGTAAACTTGCAATATACAATGCACTTTTTATTTTTTTGAATTGAGATTAATATTAATGTTGTTGGTTGTATTAACACACAACTTCATTCATGGCGGAAAAGGCAACACCTTGTTGCCCATATCAGATGGCATGTTGCATATAAAAGAGGAAATATTCTAGTTGGGTTATTGTTGACTATGTTGAAGGTCGAGAGAGCTTCATATATGGGAAACGATCAACACTCTCCTTGGATTCTACATGTTACAACTTTCTCTAGAAAGATTTCCCAAATTGTAGAAGTTTTAAGAGATGAAAGGGGCATGTGCTCACATTAAATGGATTCAAGCATGCGTTTCTATCATTGTAAAAGTATTTTGGAGAAGTTTCTTTCTTGTAGTCATTTATTTGCAATATTGTAACTCAAATTTTTAGTCTTGTGACTGAAAATAACAATTTTAATATTCTATTTGTAAGTTGTAACTAGAACACCTTTCTTTTATTAATAAAGTTCACCGATTTTTCCTTCTCAATGGCTATCTTATTGTGTGCAATTGATGATTGATGTGTATTTCTATGTTTTATGCTTAAATCCTCAAATATAAGTCAATTAAAATGACTAAATGTAGTACTAATTGACATCAATTAATAATTAAATAGACTAAATATACTACCAATTGACAAAAATCAGTGAATAGTGAATAAATATGACTAGATATATGACTAGTGAAATTAGTAAATAAAAATGACTAAATATACTACCAAATTGATCAAAATGACGATTAAAATTAATGACTAAATACACTACCAATGCACAGAAATCAGTGAATAAAAATGACTAAATAAGTGACCAGTTAACAACAATCAATGACTAAATATATCATTGAATAAAATAATGACTAAATAAGTGACCAGATTACAACAATCAATGACTAAATCAACAACTAAATAAGTGACTAGTTAAATATATTAGTGAATAAAAAATGACTAAATAAGTGACCATATTAAAACAATCAATGACTAAATCAACGACTAAATATAATAATGGAAAAAAAGTGACTAAATAAGTGACCAGATCGTAGCAATGCATGAATAAATCAACAACTAAATATACTACCAAATCGATTGATCAAAATAACCAATAAATGACTAAAAATGGTTTAGTCATCAATCTAGTCACATTATATATGACTGAAAATAAACTACCAGTGGTCACACGACCAACTGTAGTCATTTATAAGTAGTTTTTAGTAGTTTATTGTTGTTTCTGTAGTAATGTATAGACTTTCTAGGGGTGTGAAGGAAATTCTAAGGCCATTGGAATTTTAGGAAAACACAACAAAAAATCATAACTTGAGTGACTGGTATTTGCATACCGACTATAACACTATCAGAGTTTATGGAGCTTTGGTGCCACCTCATCACCTACCAATGTATGTATCTGATAAACTGGATTTCATGGAGATAATGTGGCAGTTGGATGCCATGGATAAAGAAAAATTTAGGAGTGCTATGAACACATCTCTCATTAATCATAAATGTGCTTTTTCATGTTTTGTGGTCACTTCAAAGGAGGAAATTGAGAAATTTGACACTCTCATCAACAATTACAGAATGAAGCAAGAAATAATAAGGAATTGTGACCTTGAGGGGGTAGTTGACAAGGAAAGGAAGGCAAGAGGAAGGTCTGGGTTCCATCATCATTTCCTCTATACAGAAGATGTAATTATAAATTTTCCTTCAAATGAAGTAGTTGCTGAGAGAAAGAATGAATGGAGAAAAATGTGTGCCATTGAGGAGAATATAATCAAAGAGAATCCCTTCTATGTAAGTCCTTATGCTAAGATAAAGGACCAATATGCTCAAGCCAAGGTGCTATTGGGTGATTTCAAGGACAATAGTTTATTTGAAAAATTAAAGGAGGCTGAGATAAAATCCAAAGTTTCCAAGGAGCACCTTTGTGTAAAGGTGAGGAGCCAATTGGATCAATTTGTAGCTCAGGGCACACAATTGAAAGAAATGGAGGTGGGTGATGAACCAACAGTTGCCCCTTTGGTAATATTCTGAAACAGAGCAGGTTGGTGGGGATCAAGTGCAAGAAGATTATGTTGAACATGTTCCTATGGAGCAAGAGGTTGATCAAAGATTCCCCTCCCCTGAGAAGGATGATGCTCTTGATATTGTTGTCCCTACTAGCATCAAGTGGGAATATTATGAAGATGTAGATGATGATGATGATGATGATGTCAGGGTAAAGGCTTGTAAATATTTTATGGGTGATGACTGATGAGGTAAAAATAACCCCATCACGATAATACCATAAAGACCTAGTTCATACATGCAAATCTCTATCCTCTGCCAATTAATTAAATTTTAGGAGAAATAATTGCTTAATTTTTAGTGAGAAATTGTATAAACTTTATTTCTTTTGACTTCTTGAAGTATTTTGCCAATACAAATTTAATGGGTTATTTTAAGTGTTTTGTAGATAATAATCGGTCAATCAAAGTTGCAGATTGAAGAATCCAGCCAGCACGTGCTCGAGAATAGGCTGAAGATATACGCTGGAAATATGCTCCAGAACTTTAGGGTGATGGACTGAAGATATAGTTGCTCTTAAAGTTGTTATTTCTGTTATCTTTCAAGTTAAAGACTTTATGGCTCGACTTGAGCCTCTTAAATACTATGTAATAGGTTTTTAAAAGACATACGAGTTATTCGTAGATCTATTTTAGATATTTTCAATGGTTATCCATACCATCTAAAATATAGGATGTAGTTACAGTTTCTCTATAAAAGATATGATCTCTAGAAGTAAGATATATAGTGAAAAAGTAATGTTATACTGTCAGAATGTTTTTGAAGTTTATGAATAAAGAGATTGTTATCTAAAATTTTTGAGTTATGAGTTATGGATGATAACTACGATTGATAGAAGTGTTTATGAAATAGCTATGAATGTGAGTTGTGAATGAATGTGATAACCCACAAGCTGGCCACTTGACGGGAGTAGATAAGTGTTTTCTTTTATTATGATGTTGTTCTGTAGAGAATTATTAAATTTACTGTTATGAAATTTTAGTTCTGAAGTATTTGTTACCTTTCACTTCCATAGTTTCTGTTATTAACTGTTAAAATCTTTATTGTTAAGAAAATGTTTTATGGATTGCTATAAGTTTTTTTGCTTTTATAATTTTTTAGCTTCTTAGTTTAGTCATTTCTATGCTTTTCAATTTAGTTATTGTGTTTCCTAAATTAGTTATCGTATGCTTTCAGTTCAAACATTTCCTATTTTCTTGGGAATAAATTGATTTACAGTTTTACAGTTAGATAGTTTGAAGTTAGAATTAATATTAAGTTGTTCTTAAAAGTTAGAAAACCTGAGGGAGATACTCCAGATTTCTTCTATTGCAAATTGCCTTGAACACTACTCGGTCGACAAATTGAATTTTATATTCTAAGTAAGGGACCTAACGACAGCCTATCACTTTTTGGCGCCATTGTCGGGGACCCCTTAGCTTCTTTTGCTTGAGTGTTAATAAAAGACGCCTAGAATACCTCTTTTAGGCAAAAAATACTATCTTTGGCTTCCTTTTCTACATGGTAAGGAAAAGAGGCCCTCATGGAAAATTTATACCAAAGACCCCCCCAAAATACATCCCAATTATACATAGGGAGGCCCAAGGCTCAGAAGACCACTCTGTCGACGAGTTACTTGAGCCTAACCCACCAAAGGCTTTCCACTATTTTCCTGAAGATCATCCTATCGTACAACCTGTTGTGGAGGAGATTATTTTTGAAGAGCATATTCCTCTGAACATCATGGGAGATCAAAGGGCAGAAGCTAACCGTAATGATGCCAACCATAATAGCAATGATCCTCAACTACCTAGAACGTTCACTTATCCTATTGATTTGGATGCAGATGATGATACAATGATGAAAAACATCTCTCCAGCTTTCCTTCCAACTTTCTGTGGTTTATCTTCAAAAGACCCAGACCAATTTCTCTTTGAATTTAAGGTCCTTTGTCAAACCTATGACTATAAAAATGATAACTAGAAATTGAAGTTTTTTCCCTCTACTTTGAAGGATTCATTCATGTGTTGGTTTATGGGACTACCTTCCACAAGTATTACATCTTGGGAAGAAATGGAGACTGTGTTCTTGAATAAATATTAGAGTTATTGTAGGGTGAGTGATCGTAAGGAAGAGCTGTTTAAACTTAGGCAGAATGAGGATGAGAGTCTAGAGGACTATTTGGATAGGTTTCTTTTCTTATCTAAACGATGTGGAGAAACTACTATTAGTGTTGAGATTCTCAAGACTATATTTCTTAAGGGACTCGATGACGATGCAAGAAGTCTTGATTTAATGGGAAAAGGTGACGTGTCTCAGTTAAACCTTGAAGACATATGCGATTTGTGTCGCAATTTCTCATGTTCTCGGGGAGGAATCCGAAAAACAAATATTTTTCAGAGGGAATAATGAGATAGGTAAGCTCTAAGAAGAAATAACAAATCTTAAGACATACATACTTGTCCAATTGAACACTACGTTGGATGGTATACAAGCAAAGACATGTAACCCTGAGACTTTGTCAATCTATTGTCCTAGGTGTTGAAATAAACATCTTTTATGTGAGTGTCCTTTAGACAAGGTTAATGTTTGTTAACTTTGTGAGCAAAGCCACCCTACCAATCAATGTGAGCTTCTTATTGATCTTAAGAATACTAAGAAAAAAACTGCTCAGGTTGAAGAAGAAATAAATGTGCTAAATCAACGCCAAGGAGGTAATTTTTCTTATGGGTAGAATTCCAACACTGCATGGAGACTGCAGAACAACTGGGTTGGCAATCAATGGCCTCCACCTTGGAATCAACCCTATCCTCCATAGCCTACTTGGGGAAATCCTTATTGGGGATCTCCTGAATGGGCAAGTCAATC
>VDFB02126916.1:0-15324 GCA_007258455.2 Sequoia sempervirens | reverse complement strand
AACTATGATACGAAAACAACACAGAGGTCTGTTAATTATAGAAAAAACCTTAAGACATCATGCATTGTTTTATGCAGTTTGTAGTCCACAGAGATCTAATTTGCATGAAAAGATTTGGTGCATAAAAAATTACTTTCATTCCATCCAAAATTGGATCCCTGCCAAAAATCAAATACGTCTTTAGTTTCTTGATTGTAGATACAGTAAAATAAGCCATTTTTTATTTAGCTCAAACACTTGTGAATTGACAATTGAAACTTAATTATGAATGCCAAAAGTAAAAATCTACTAAAAATAGGAAGTGAAATGTTATTTAGGAACCTCCCAAAGACAGATCGCAAAAAAGGAAACTACAAGTTTTTTGGTTTAATTGAACAACAGAGTGGCAATTATCTATAAATTATAGAGGAATGGAGGGCAATGAGGAATTAAAGAGAAGGGGGAAGGATTTACCAATTTGAACCAAATATGCAAGTAATAGTAAACTCCATCCATTGGTTTAATTGTGTAGTTTCCAACAATATAATGTTGATATAATAGTTGCTTTGCATTTGAGATGTGCATACAGAGCCCTATGTTGCTAGGAATCTGGAACCAGGTAGTCATGATCAAATACGCAAGTAATATTAAACTCCATCCATAGATTTGTAATATTAAACTCCATCCATAGATTTGTAACGTTGGAAAAGAAAGCAGCAAGGTTGTAGCAAACCAACCTAAAATTTCTTGTTGAAAATTATTTGATAATGTCAAGTGATTGAAGTTGATAGTGTTGACAGTCGAGCCTCCTCTTTCATCCTTCGTGCAACATAAGGGTTGTGTTGCATGCATGTGTATTTGTGGAATGAGAATGAAGGGTGAATACGAAGACCTCCAAGATGAGTGACTCTAGAAATTGCTGTGAATGTCAGCCTTGCCGGTCAATGTTGCCAATGTCAATGGTGGCGCTTTCAAGTGTAAGGCCTTGTGATTTGTGGATGGTTAAGGCCCACGACGGTGAAATTATATTTGTGACTAATTTCTTGTAAAAATTCCATGTTATTTGCAATTAATTTGGTAGAAGTTTTTGCTTACATAAGCAATTTTTCAGTAATCAAAGTTTCAGTACACTTCTTTTTGTTGTACCAAATTTAATAGCTTCGATGATGATCTTAATTGTTACTACAGCCACCTGATTGATGGTGATATTTTGCATTGATCTTGTGGTTTGTTAAATATTGTTGCACTGTTGTTATGGTTAATTAATAAAAACCAGGTCACAAAGGGTATCACACCCATTGAAACTTATATAGGATCTTGTGACATGAAATCAGGAATGCATTTACATTGAAGTTATATCTTTTACAATGCAAAGTACTAACATTGGGATCCTCTATGACATTAAAAATAACAAAGGAAGTCTAGAGTAAAAGTAGACGGAAAAGGAAAAAGGAAAAAGAAAATCGATTAAAGCTATTTAAATAGTCTTAATCTTGGGTATTTTTTGTGGTAGTTCTATCTTGCTATGTGTAGTAATCTATTGTTTTATCTAAGCTTAATTTGAAATACAAAAGAATTATTTGGCCCACTATCAATGGTCATCCTCATTGTTTGAAATCATGCCTATCCTTGTGGAAGCCAGTAAAATGACGTGCAATAGCTTAGCCAAGTAAGCTAGCAATAGCAGATACTAAACAAATGTGAACGAACTTCAAAAGCAAATAGCTTATACTAAAGGCCTGCTTGGCAAATGAATACAGAACAATAGCCTAATAAGTTTAGAGATTCAAATTCTCTTTTATCCAATTTAAAAAGTCTAGAGATTGAAAACTAATAAATTACTTTCAAAGATATGACTACTAATTATGAAGTATTTTTCAATATCATATCACTCAATATAAAAATAGAACAATTATTTATATTTCTAATATACATAAATTGTAAAACTATTATTGAAAGTTTAATAATTAAACCAAATAGTAATTACATAAAGCACTAATTATATAATATAAAATAGAATTATAGAATACAAACTATCCAGGTAATGGAGACATGACAGCAGAAGCAGTTCAGCAGAAGAAACAACTAACATTGGCAGTGACTGGATAATCATCAGAACACAAGGGACCAAAAGAATAAAGAAATCATATAAAATTATAGAGATTGCAAATCAATGCTATTGACTGAGTCTTTCACATATTATTTGGGGGTCCCATCTGCTCTAAACTGTTTTTCATTCCAAGCCCACTGCCACAGTCAACTTGTTCTTGCACAGCTGTGCATATAATGTGGATTTTAATTCCATAGTGGATTAGGTAATAAATTTGAGTGTTAAGAGTCTAAAAAGTTTAAATTTAGCAAACTGAAGCAGGATCTAACATGGAAACCAAAAAACTGCCTCAAAACTTCATGAACAAATCACCAAGGCTACCAAACTAATTACTAAAAGCGTCGTTGTAGTCTTTGGACGTCGCTGAAATAATTTTGTATATTAAAAGAACGATGAGATATTATCATTTCATATCATAGTTTAGTACACAACCGTACACAAACAATGATCTTGTCCTTTTTTGAACTTGAATGCTGCCAACTACTTCCTACTTCTTCCTGCAATGAGATATTATCTTCAATATATTTTCGTTTGGGTTATTCTCTGCAAAATTATAGTGGTATCTCTCTGTCAGTTTGAAGCGATACTTTTCGTGCCTTTGGTCCAGAGTTTTGCGCAGTGCTTGTGTTCGTCATCTTTAAAGGTATGTCTTATTCTTTCTTTCCTTGCAACTTTCTTTCCCTCACCTTTCCTACCTTCAAATCTCTTCCTAATCTTCCATTGTAAAGAATCCAGGTCTTTAGATAGAAAAAGACAGAGTCTGTGAGTACTCTTTAAGTTGTTTCTGGTACAAGTTTTCTTAAACTTTTTAAAGTTTAGACAAGCGTAAATAATAAATGCCCAAAATAAGCAGACTTCAAAGCCATGAGGCTTCGCTATATATCTTTCTCTTTTCATAACTAAATGCATGTTTGCTTACATTAGCATACAAACAAGAAGTGGTCCCTATGGTACGTGGTATCTTTGGTTTGTCTTCATTTTCTATCATTTCTTTCCATAAAATGTCATATCCTTCGGGGGTGCCTTTAATTGATCTGTTTTCAGTTTAGGGTTATAGTTTTACAGATATGCATATCTCTGTGTGTTAATAATATATTTATCATATCTATCTATATTAAAAACCTCAATTCTTTATAGGAATGTATTCAGCTTTAAAAAATTCTAAAAAATTTAATAAATCCATGCTCAAAGAATTACTGCTTCTTTAACTTCAGAAAGAATTAGAGACTTCAAAATTTATATGGGAAATGTCTTCAGCGTTAAAATAAGTCACACAATTTGAACTCATGCTACAAAGCTAGTAATTTTGCATTTTGTGATGCTCTAATCGAGAGAGTAAGATTTCTAATTTTAGCAGAAAACTATTTCAACTTTATAGTCTGCCGCAAGATTTTTTCTAAGGCTAAAAGTTGTTAGTTTTGCATGTATATAGTTAAAATGTGTTACAAGTTTAAAAACAATCCATTCTCTAGTCTCAAAGAGAGTGGAGCTCACTGGTTGAGTACTCCAGGAGCACAGGGGAAATTCTAAATTTGATTCATTCATGGTCCATGAAAATTGTTGAGCGAGGGAGGGGAATAGGATGTTATAAACAACCCACACTCCAATCCACGAAGAGGATGAGTAGTGTGCTAAATCACCCCCGCCACAAATTGGAGCTCCTAAGTTTGAGTTGAGCTGTCCATACTAAAAACTAAAGTCCTAGGTTTGAGTCTAATTGTCCATGGGAATTAACGAGCTAAAAGGTTACTGACTTTGAATTTTCCCAAGTTCAACACAAAACTCCAGAATAGTTTCAAAGGAAACATATTCAACTTTGATATACTCCATCAAATTTTGACAAAATCGTGCTAAAATGATGCTAATTACTGACTCCAAAATAATTTGGGAGAAAATGTATTCAACTTTAAAATACTCTATAGAATTTTAACGACTTCATGCTACAAAGCCACTGCTTTTGCATTCTCAGAAGGTAACTGCACAACATGTAGTTGCAACTGCTTGAGTAGACATGTATGCAAAATATGGAAGCATAGACAAGGTACGTGAAGTGTTTGAGGTGCCTCAAAGAGATGTGGTATTGGATATGCACAAAATGGATTTGCTGAAAGGCTTTAGAAATTTCCTAGCAAATGCAATTGTCAGGTGTAAAGCCAAATTTTGAAACCTTTGCTAGCATCCACCCTGCCCATGCCAAAATGGGAGCTTTGGAACAGTATGTACATCCATCGAATTATAGTCACAACTGCCCTAGTTGACATGTATGCAAAAAAGGGGAAGCATTAACAAGGCACGTGAACTATTTGACAGAATACCTGGAAAGGATGTCATCTCATGGACTGCAGCGATTGTAGGATATGTACTAAATGGATGTGTTGAAAAGGCTTCTACTACTCTAGTTTGGAGGGGCAATAATCTAATTTAGATTCAGAAGCCAGTAAAAAAAATCTAATAATGTGCAGCTTTTGAAATAGAGACGGAACAAAGAAAGAATCACAGAGAATTCAAACCAGGACAAATGACTTACCTCAAGATTCTAAAAACTCCTTCGCTTACTCAACCATTCTGTCATCAGCACATTCTCAGCTTCCATTCATGTCCTGCATGGCTTTCTGCTATTAGACGGTGAGTGGTTTTATGCCCTTTCTTTCAATGTTTGTAACCTTATCAAATGAAAACCATATGTCTCTATTTTCCCACATTTATTCTGGTGTTCTCATTTAAAATAGGGCCTTGTTACTGCAAAGTAGGGTTTTGTGGCAGCGCTTTGTATGTTCCATTAAAAGTGTTATTCCTCCTTCCCCTGGGTAGACTCTGTTTTCATTCTCTGGGATAATCATTCGACACCGCCAACTATTCTACAAAACCTAACCTTGGAGTCCTTGGGTACTCCCATTTATGTCCTTGAAAACCCATCATCGAGCCTCAACCAACCACCGCTTCCTCCCACGATGTGTTCATAGGAGGTCCGAGTAGCATGGGAGACGACCATGTCGTACAGCGTGGCATTGGCAGTGTAATTGGCTACCCAGAAGAGCAGCTCCAAATTCATCATATTGTCATTGATTACCTTGAATCGATTTGCCGAAGAAGACAGCTAAAAATTGCCTTTAGGAAAATTTTATAGAAAAAGCTTCAAAAACTACAAATACTGTTGCAACGTATGCCATTGTTTACAGAAAATAACAATCCATTCAAAGATTTTATAGAGGGCATGTCGCTGGGTACGTTACCAATGAAAATCTTGCGGTCACAAACATTGATGGCACCTGGCTGAGAGGAAGCCAAGCGGGTGATGGTCATGTGGCCTTCAATGATCTTGCCAGGGTTCTTGAGGGCATTGAGGGCACCGTCGAGGTACTTGAAGGTCATAAATCCATAACCCTTGCTTTTTCCTGTCATCTTGTCTATTATCACCAAGCCTTCCTGCACTTGCTCGGCAACATCACTCTGTTTTTTAGACGCCTCCACTAGAATGTGAGAAGCTGCTCCCGCATGAAGCCTTCTTCTATGCGATGTCCACGTGCTTTCCGTTTCTTTTCACGAGTACTTTCTTTGCAAAAGATGATCAACGACGTCAAGCATTTCAATCGTTGGCCAGGTCGTGAAGGCAGATATTTTGCACCGACTTTCATCCAAAGTAAATGCATCTAAGGAGGTAGAAGGCGGCTGCAACGCACAGGGTACACCAACTCCTATCCGCATTAAATGTGCGAACAAGACAGAAGGAAAAATAAGAAGAAATAATGAACGATCAAGATATATTCTAGATGGTCTTGCATCGGCGTAATAATCGTCGATAGAGAAAATGGTTTGGCAACCTTCATTGAGGGAACGCCTTCGGCGTAATTAATAATATTTATTTAAAAGTTATTTTATTTTATTTTATATATTTAAAAGTTAGTTATATTATTTTATTTGAAGAGTTTTTTTATATTGATTACGTGGAGAGGCGTAACCTAGAGTGACAGCCCGGGTGGAGCGTACCGTGTAAAAAAAAAATGTTAACTTATAAAAAGTAAAAGCCGACAACCAAAGCGTTTATTAAACATTATATATTTTCCATCATAAATTTTCCAACTAATTAATTAAAAGCCAACAACTAAAGAGATATGAAATAGTATATCGTTTCGGTCATAGCTTTTGGAACTCATATAAATAAGAAGTAAATAGTGGGAATAAAAAATAGATTATTATCGGGAATAGTGCGAATAAATACAGAGGTGCAGATAAATACCGTGAGAGAAAAAAAGTAAGTTACATTATAATATTTGTTTTATTATAAGTAAATAAATTTTTAATAAAATATCTATTATAAGAAAGTAAATATTTTTTAGTTTTATTCTTTTTGGGTAAAAAAATAATTCTATTATAATGCTTTTCAATTACAAATAAGAAAGTAATTAATTTTAAAACATGGGGAAACATAATATTAATTGTTTTAGTTTTATTCTTTTAGGTAAAAGTTAGCCTCTATACTATTATAATATTTTTATAAAGGCAACAATTTTTAATGTACTTATTATAAGAAAGCAATTTTTTTTTAGTTTTATTCTTTTCTAGGGTAAAAGGTAATTTCATTAAAAAAACATTTTAATGCTTACATTATAATATTTGTTTTATTATAAATAAGTAAATAATTTTTTAATAAAATATCTATTATAAGAAAGTAAATATTTGTTTAGTTTTATTCATTTTAGGGTAAAAAAGTAATTCTATTATAATGCTTTTTAAAGTAATTTAATATAAAATATACATGTATTATTAATTGTTTTTAGTTTTATTTTTTAGCCTAAAAAAGTTAATTTCATTAAAATGTTTTAAAAATGTTTTTAATGGTTATATTATAATATTGTTTTTATAAGCAAGTAAATAATTTTTATCAAAATATCTATTATGATAATGTTTATATTTAACATGCACACTCATCACATATAAAATGAGGGCAATGGATTAATGATTTGACTAAATTTGTAGGTTCAACTCTCATTGTGGGTTTAAAAATTAATATAATTTTTAATTTATTTATTTATCACTAATTTTATTGAAAATGCTATTAATTAACAAACTTGTAATCATACAAAAATTAAAATAAATATGTAGTGCAGTGGATTAGTGTGTAGAAAATAAACAAATATCACTACTTTAAAACTAATAATAGCCAAGGCAATATGTAATTATGCTTTTTTTTTAAATGTCCTTTTATATTGTATTTGGTTGTTAAAATTATTTATATACCTATGAACCATTAAGTATCTTTACAAATGCTTATCAATTTTATAGATTTATTATTTTTTTATTAAAATTTTCAGTTGCCTTGTCGTCCAAGGACAAATTTTCAAAATGAAGAGCAACGAAGAGAGCATCAAAGAGAATATGCTCGAAATTATATGAGACAACGACGTGAACAAATGGCTAATGCACAAAGAGAGGAAGCAAGGAGTTTTACAACTGAAGAGTAACAAACAGAACAAAGGAGAGAATATTCTCATAACTATATGAGACAACAACATGAACAAATGAATGATGTACAAAGAAAAGAAGAAAGGATTTGTCAAAACCAAATTGATAGAGAAAGAAGCCTTAAACATAGGGTAGATATGACAACAGAAGAGATTGAAGCAGAAATGAGACGACATGCAGATAAAATGATAACACGTTGTTCACAAATTCAAAGAGCTATGCATTCTGATCAATTGAATGAGATAGAAAGACAACAAATACAAGCGCGCAATCATGAATCAATTAAAAGACATCATCAATCTCATGGGAATGTTGAGGTTAGTTTTGAAGGGGTGAATTCTATTACAATAGATTGTGTGCTACAAACACCAAATGATAGAATTCAAAATGTAATGAATGTTGATAATAGAAGAGATCAAGAAGTAATTAATAATAATACAACTACTGAGATTGATTTGAAAAGTATACAAATGATATTTCGACATGGACTAGATAAAATTTCCACCGGCATGTGTTATATTTGCGGTGTTAGGTTCCGCAACGAAGTGTTTTCTGCAATCATACTGAAAATCATGTCGGCTTAGATAATAAATACCATTTCAGCCAATATGGATCCTGTTCAACAACCATTCTGAATTTGCAAAATTAATAGCAAATGTTTAGAGTGCTATCGTTCAACCTCAACAGCCTCTACAGCCATGCAACCGGAAGAGTGTTACATTTATGTTTTCCATGGGTGAAGGGAGGAGGAAAGGCCAAGTTTTACTATGACTAAAAGTTTTGATTACCTTAATTCATTATTCGAAAAGGATCAACGTGGAAATTGTCTTATAATTTCCATGTTTAATGAGGAAAAGGTGAGCAAAAGCGCACCAACAGGAATAAACGAATGAGCTTTAGGTTTTATTCTTTAGGGTAAAAAATTAATTTCCATAACGTTTTGAATATAATTCTTTTGCGTTTAACAAATACCTTTGTCGCAACATCTTATTATAAGAAAGCAAATATTTTTTTTAGTTTTATTCTTTTTAGGGTAAAAGGTAATTTCATTAAAAAACATTTTGACGCTTTTGAAGACAATAATTATTTCTATTATGTATGGATAAATATTTTTACAAAATATTCATTATGAAAATGATTGGTTTAGTTTTATTCGTTTGAAAAGTAATTTATTATAAATGTTTTAAAGAATTACAGTAAAATATACATGTATTATTAATTTGTTTTAAAGTTTTTATTTTTAGCCTAAAGTTAATTTCATTAAAATGTTTTAAAACAAGCTTTAAACGCTTTATCATTATAATATTGTTTTATAAGCAAGCAACAATTCTTTTATCAAAATTCATTATGCAGCGTTACTTCGCATTACGTACAATTTATCACATATAAAAATAAGCAAATAGTGCAATGGATTAATAGATTTGATTTGTAATTGAAGTGTTATGGGTTCAACTCTCATTGTGGGTTTAAAAATTAATATATTTTTTAATTAATTAATTTATCACTAATTTTATTGAAAATGTTATTAATTAACAAACTTGTAATCATACAAAAATTAAAGTAAATATGTAGTGCAATGGATTAGTGTGTAGAAAATAAACAAATATCACTATAAAAATAATACTAGCCAAGGGAATATGTAATTTTTTTTTTTAACAATGTCTTTTAATATTGTATTTGGTTGATAAAATTATTTATATACCTATGAACCATTAAGTGTCCTTACGAATTCTTAACAATTTTAAAGATATATTAATTTTTATTACAATTTGTAGGATGCCTCGTCGTCCAAGGACAAGTTTTCAAAATGAAGAGCAACAAAGAGAACATCGAAGAGAATATGCTCGAAATTATATGAGACAACGACGTGAACAAATGGCTAATGCACAAAGAGAGGAAGCAAGGAGTTTTACAACTGAAGAGCAACAAACAGAACAAAGGAGAGAATATGCTCGAAACTATATGAGACAACGACGTGAACAAATGAATGATGTACAAAGACAAGAAGAAAGGATTCATCGAAACCAAAATGATAGAGAAAGAATCCTTAAACGTAGGGCAGATATGACAATGGAAGAGATTGAAGCAGAAATGAGACAACATGCAGATAAAATGATAACACATCGTTCACGAATTCAAAGAACTATGCATTCTGATCAATTGAATGAGATAGAAAGACAACAAATACAAGTGCGCAATCGTGAATCAGTTAAAAGACATCGTCAATCTCATGGGAATGTTGAGGTTAGTTCTGAAGGGGTGAATTCTATTACAATAGATCGTGTGCTACAAACACCAGATGATAGAATTCAAAATGTAATGAATGTTGATAATAGAAGAGATCAAGAAGTAATTAATAATAATACAACTACTGAGATTGATTTGAAAAGTCTACAAATGATATTTCGACATGGACTAGATAAAATTTCTACACCAAGTATGTGTTATTTTTGTGAAGAGAGTTATCCTGGAATGAAGGTTGTACGGGTACCTGAGGGCCCTATTTGCAATCGATGTCGACAAGAGAGGAATGAACATCGATTTTCAGCATTAAACAATATGGATCCTGGTCCACAACCATCAGAACTTGCAAATTTAACACAAATAGAGGAAATGTTGATAGCACGTGTCAACCCAATACTTCAAGTAACACATGCAACTGGAGGGCAATACAAATATAAAGGTCATACCATAAGTTTTCCACAAGAAGTGAGAGAAATAGCTAAAATTTTACCACATCAAATAAAAGATTTACCAGTCATTATTGTTCAAAAAAAGGATCAGCGTGGAACAACTTATAATTTTACAGTTAATAGAGAAAGGGTATATAGAGCACTTAAATATAAAATAGAACATGATAGGTTCTATAAAGATGTTCTAATTGATGAAAATGCGCTTAGTGAACTTACATGCAATTCAAATCACAACATTTTTGACCAACTGAATTATGTTTATAAGGAGTTTGATTCAAATGCAGATGAGTATGTATTTGCGGGTCCAATATTGGAGATAGATGAAGGAAACATTATTAATCACACTACATCAATGGCCTCTAAACCACCAAATGCTCGAAGAGAGATGGAACTAATTCATGCATGGGTAAATAACCCTAATGTAGATCCTGGATCACTAATTGATTGGCCAGGAATTGGATCATCTCCAGTGAATGAGTATGTTACTGAAGGATTACTTGATATGGCTTTTCCAACACTATTCCCAGATGGACGATGTGATTGGATAGAACCACAAATGAGGAGAGTTCATCTACATGAGTTTGTTAAGCATTTATTCAGATATAGAGATCATCATTTTGAAAGATACCCACGATTTAGATATTATATGATGAATATGATTATGCGACATCGTGCACAAAACTCATCTGCGGTGTTTGTCAAAAAGAGCTTGCAAGATATGCCAATCACAATCAATGAGTTAAGAGAACATATGGAAAATGTTCCTCATTCACATCTAGCCGACTGTCTGATGCGTTTTGCTACAACGCTAAGGGGTACAAGGTCTTATTGGGAAAAATGTCGAGCTGAATTAACTGATCTATTACATCAAATTGGAACACCAACAATTTTCTTTACTTTGAGTGCAGCAGATATGTATTGGCCAGATTTACATGCATTAATGCCAGGGACACATCCAACTAACCCACAAGAAGCACAAAAATGGAGACGACAAAATATTATTGACTATCCACATATTGTGGCACATTACATGCACCTACGATATACAATATTTTGCAAGGAAATACTACAAAAGGGAATGAAGGTAAAAGATTATTGGTCAAGATATGAATGGAAACATAGAGGAATACCACATGTGCATGGATTCATATGGTTAGATGGAGCACCTAACATAGACAACCTTAATTGGAGAAATGCTTATGAAATAAAAAATGTTCAAAAATATTTTGATTCTATTGTTCATGCATGGAATCCATGGGGAGACCCACATCAAAGAAACATACAGGTATGGTATTAATTATCAATTATATATTCTTTTTACAATATATGATACTTAAAATTTTGTATTTCAATTAATAAAATATGTTATATCATGAATGATAGGTCCTATAAAATTTTACACAACATCCATGCCTTTGAAATACACAACAGCTAAGCCAAATAGACTTGGCACGTGACTATGAAGAGTTGCTCAATTGTGTTGAACGCCATACAATGTGTAAAGAGGGTGCTTGCCTTAGAAAAAAAAGAGGAAGAATGGTTTGTAGGTAAGATATGTATACTTTCATATATTTTGTACCAATAAATAACTAAAATGTTTATATAAGCTAACAATTTACTCTTTGTTTGTAGGTACAATGCACCATGGCCATTACATCTAGATGGATCAAAATTATTTGAAGATCCAACCACGGGAGATAAAGTATATGAACCTGCAAGAAATGATGATCGAGTAAACACACATAATCGTAATATACTTCAGTTATGGAGAGCAAATGTCGATTGGCAACCAATTATTTCAAGACATGTTGTAATAAATTATATTGCAAAGTATGCAGCAAAAGCATAAAAGAGTTCAGAAACTTATCATCAAATCTTAATGCGACTTGCAAATATTGAAAACCCAGATGAAGCGGCATCAAAGGCGTATAGGAGACTTCTAACAGAAACCCTCATTGAGAGAGACATTGGAGCACAAGAAACATGTCATATGTTATTGGAGTTGCCATTGGTAGAATGTAGTAGAGTATTTGTTACATTAAATGTTTCAAGAGAGGTGTTCAAGCCAGTGTTAAAAAATGAAGGAAATGATGATGATGGACATCTAAAACATTTCATTCAAGGATACATGGATAGACCATATGCAATGGAAAGTATCACACTTATAGATGCAGCTAGATCATGGACATATAATCCCAAAAGAAAAAGAGATAACAAATGGGAACCAAGGACTATGGCAGCTATTGTAAGAGTGTTTCCAAGATTTGCCACCATACCTACACGTCAATCAGAAAAGTGGGTTGATTTTTGTTGGTCAGAGTTATTGTTGTGCATGTCTCCAATAAAAGGGAGAAAGCTAATTCCTAGAAAAAATGCACCTAACATGATAACATAACATCACGTCCCTCATCCCAACGACGGACGAATATGGAGACAGACAGTAGTTTCAAATGAACGGCAGTTTCAAACGAGCGGCGGTTCCAAAAGTTTTTAAAAAAGCGGCAATTTTAAAGGCGGGACATTTGAAATTTGAAATGGGCCTGCTGTATATCCCGTGGACGCATTCCAGAAATACATTTTTCATACAGGGAGGAACCAAGAAGGGAGGAATATGGTGGATAGACTATTGAACCACAATGCCAACCCCTCCATCATCATCTCAGCACTATATGTTAATTTATGATTGATATATGCCAAATTTAAAGATCATGTAAAGTTGATTTTTGTTGTTTGTAGATCTAAAATTTTATCTTAAACCTTTTTACTGACGATTCCTACCCCGTTGCTGCAGGGGTGTAGGGTTAAATTGAATCGCAGATTTTTTTCCTGCTCAGATCCACACCTGTGTTGAACGTTGCAACTCTTGGCAAAATTTAAAAAATGTAGATAAAGGTGTACAGAACGTTGATTTTTCTACTACTAATATATTTTTTTTAGCAAATTTTTTAAGATATGTTGTGGGGTTAATAAGAGTCTACCTCCTGGCACTATGGGGTGGATTTTTTTTGGAGAAACCAGAGAGTTTCTCACAAACATCAATGGCTTTGTGCAGAAGAGGCAGAGTAAATATGGAGATATGTACAAACCATAGAGTTTCTCACAAACATCATTGCCTTTACTGTAACCCCACTTTCTTGTTCTTTTACTCATGCTTATTGATAAGGCCAAGTTTAATGAAAACCCAGTCATGCCAGAGTCATGGCATTCATAGAAGACTGTTGGTTTATGGTATAAATAACAGGAATTTAACTATGTTGAGTAATCTATCATTGTGAAGGACCTTCTAAACAATTTTTGGCATTCAAATTTTCTAAATGAATCCCTTTTGGTGAAATATCTAATCCTTGTAACATTTCATGAGCTGAAGTTTTGGTTTCCATTGAAAGATGTAATCCTTCTAACATACCAACCCTAGTGAATCTACATGTTCATGTTCATGCTCACTCAAGTGCATATTGGAGTGTAACGCTCACAAGATGATGTTCATTAAACCACATATGTTGCCAAAAACTCATTACATTTCAAGTAAAGTAAAAGTAAAGGATGTATAGATCAAGAGCTTCCCATAATAGCTCAGAAGCAAAAATAGAAATAAATTTCATTTCATGTATCCAAAAGAAGTAAATTGCATCTACAACAAGGATCTTTGCATTGATACATATGTATATGTCAATAGCATATCAATGAGTTTCCATAAATTCATTCATATTCAAATTACATCAATAACTTTCAATCAATACATCTATTTCAATGTTACATCAAAATCTTTCATTCAATACATCTATTTCAATGTTACATCAAAATATTTCATTCAATACATCTATTTCAATGTTACAATAATGAATGTCAAATAAAGTTACTTTTAAAGTGGGCTATACAAGCCTTTCAAAAATAATACATGAATACATCTATAGCATAAGAAACTCTGAACCTCAATCGCCGTGACACCACTGGTCTTCTTGCAAGTTGGGGCCAAGAGTGTGATTAAGGTGCCTTTTCCATCCAACCACGAAGTACAAGACTTCCCCAGGTTTCTTCCTAACTCGAAGAAATCCCTGGCCCTGCATGAGGAGCCTAGCAACCTGAAACAACAAAGCAAGAGGGAACTCTCGATGCAATCCTAATGCCTATATGCATTCCTAACATGAGAATAACATATTTCTTGCAAATAGGAGGTGGCAGAGACCTACATACATTTATTTCTAGGCTTTTGTTTCCATCTATTTCAATGGTACATGTGCTTGGCCAAGCATAAATAAAATAAATGATAGTTTTAGAAAAGGTAAAACTATTGTCTCTATGGGTCCACCTTCGGCATCCTGTCTCGGAAGTTTCTCAAAAGAACAATAAATAATACATTTTCCATCTATAGTTTTCATTCAATTTTAGACATCTCTACTTCAAAGGAATTCTAACAATTATAAAGTACACACAAGGTTCTCAAATAACTTTACATTAGCACACTAACTTAAGTGAAAAATTGATCATACAATTGGTTTTGCAAGTCACTTTCTTTTATTTCAAAACAATCTAAATTTGGTCTTTTGGAAAGAGCATGTATAAACTCACAAATTCTAATTTCTATTTAAATAATTTGATCAAAGTAAGTAATTTATATAAGTTCAGAAAAAAGAAAACTACTCTAATCAGCCTTATAAATATGGGGTAAAATCATAGTATTACCGACATATTTTAATGCAAGTCTAACTAACTTAAATGCAAGAGTGCAATAAGTCAAACGTATAAGTAAATAAAAATCTAACACATAAATTTTACTCACTCTTAATCAGATTCAGAATTTCACATTTCCGGTTTGGCAATTTGTTTAATCTCTAAATGTAGCCAAAAAGATGGTAACTTCTAGTTTTAAACCCATACTAATTTGTATATATATGTGCTTCTATTCAGGAAATTACCGAGTCTATGACAAAATATAAGGTTTAAGCTTAGTTTTATTTTAAATTCAGACACTATAAATGTCAAAAATTATATAAGTATTCATATTTACTGTGGTAACAAAGATTTATATATATATATATATATATATATAGATAGATATATAAGTTTGTATGCATTTCA
>VDFB02126915.1:0-13104 GCA_007258455.2 Sequoia sempervirens | reverse complement strand
TTCTTTTAAAGATTATATGCATGACAAGCAAGGCTCACCATTTTCTAAAGGTCCCGAATTTCTAAATGCATAAAATCTAAGTTTCAGCTCAAGTAAAGCTTATAATTCGATATTCCCCTAATGCAGATGAGTAACAAAGAGTGTTGAGTGCTTTAAGGGAAAAGATGCCTAATTTGTTCAAGCTCCACAATTAGAATGCAATCTACATGCATAGCTAAATATATAGTTATATACTAGATCGATATGCATTAGAGAAGTAGATTGATATACATTTAAGGTTATGGTAAAATAGATGACTCTTAGAGAACACTTATTAAACTTGGATCAGGAAGAGATATTTTGTACTAAAGCCAAACCTTGGATGCATACGACAGAATGCAAAAGCTGACACAACTAAGAAAGAGTTGTACCCTACACAAAGGAGGGGGTCAGTGGATTAAGCAGCAACACTAAAGACATAATCATCCCAAATCACATTTTCTCTAGGACACTATCATGGGTGTTAGAAGTCAACAAGCTAGAGGAAAAAGAAAGTCTTGTAAGGTCGACCTTTAATGTCTCAGGCAGCGACTCTCAAGAGGATATTAGCTTAGGCGGCATTGCCACTTAGTGTGTCTAGCAAATCAATATGAATACAAACACAGTTCTTACAGACAGCTGACGCTAAATTAGATGCATGGCTCCATACAATAAATGATCATCCAACATCAAAGGGAAAACAATGAATAGAGTTTCCTATATTCTAACATTAAACACAAATATGCTACCATTCTGGCGCAGGGCTTGCATTACATTTGCAAATATACTGAATGGAGATTTCATAGATTGAAGGGACACAAGGAGAATACTGGTGCAACTTATGGAAAGCCATCAAACCAAATAGGGGATCACAGTGATTTGCATAGACTGATTCACAAAAGAGCAATAACATGCAATAAGGGTTAATGGTCTAAGCGGGAACACTAGAAAATTCCATAATGGCTTCCACACAAATTATTACAAACAATCGAGATGAAGGAAAAACCCAGATGCATAACAGGGGCGAAGCCCTTCCTGTCAATTTAAAACCCATTGATTATTTTTAATTGAAAATGGAAGAGGGCGTTGGGGGGGTAAAGATCTCAGAGTATGGTGATAGAAATCTGAAGGAGGCCAATAAACCATAAAAGATTGGCAGTGATGCAAGGAGTATCGTTTCGACATAATATCGTTTGTTTCTCTGGAGATTTACTTCAGACATAAATTTCCTTCAATATCTATAGTTTCCAAAACAGAATGGCTCGAATACGAGGAAATCAAGACTTTAGAGAAACACAATCTTTGATTATTATTATTATCTAAAATTTTCTTTTAATTCAGGATTAAATAATCAAGAGTCCATGATTTTCAACAGGAACATAATATAAACTAGAAAGAAAATGGTGGAACCTGGAATGATTCGCACAACTGAGTTGAAATTTTTTGCCGGATTCACAACCCAAGCTATGGCTCCAGTTTTCACTAAACTTCACTTTACAAACTTTTAGCTTGAATCCCTCTGGAATCCATAGCCTTTGTCCCAAAACTCTGTACCCCCATTAAAAAGGAAATTACTCTTACAAAAACCTACAACTCCAGAAGATTCCCCAGTTTATTCTCTTTTATTTTTAGCCAATTAATGATATTTTGCAACTACATGCATTGGGCGATGCCATGCCACAATTTTGAATAAAACTTACTTAATTATAGCCACTTCAATTTCTTTCTATTTGTTGCTGTTTAATAATTGCAACTTTCCAATTTAACATTTTATTTCATATTTTTCCATATTAATTTATAAGTCAACTATAATTTGTTAATTAATCTTTTTAATGTTTAATTTCCAAATATCTCTTTTTCATTTAAAAATCAATCTTTAATATTCTATTTTCTTACCCTCAAAATTTCGCTTTATCATCAACAACTTATACACAACGGAGGGGCATTACATCGGGTTGAATGGAAGAAAGCTTTTGATGCTAAGAAAAAGGAACTGTTGGATATGGTTGAAAAACATAAAACCAGCAAATTGAGGTGGCCAAAACTCTAAGTGGCCTTAACTAGTTTCTTGTTTATTTCTATTTTTGTTTGCTGTTTTTCTTCTATAGGTTGTTTTGTTGTTGTTTTGCTAGTTGTTGATTGTCTTCTTTTAGTTTGGCACCCGTGGTGGTTGGTTTTTTGGCTATCGGGTTGTTGCTAGTAGACTTTTGAATATTTCTTGGAGCAACATTTTGTTTCTATTGTAAAGGGTTTTGGGTCCCTTCAAAACATGTTTTTCCCTATTAATCAAAACATTTTTCTTATGGGCATTCACCATAGTGATTAATCTTTGGGTTAATTTGCACATACAGATTATAAATTTGAATGGGATTATCTTTGGATCATTTTATATAATTTATTTTTTATGATAATAATTATTATTAGACACTTTTATAGAATTATATATATTTTTGAGTCTCCAATATAAAAATATATTTCTATATACATTTTCTTGATACTATTTCCTATTTCAATTTTGGTTATTTTTCACATGTACATATTGATATACAAATTTCAGTCTCATATTTATATTTATCAATTAATAGAAATCTATTTCACTTATTTACAGATCATAGAAAATCATATGATATTCTATTCAAGGTATAAATTTAGATGGCATATAGTTTTAGTGTACAAATTCATATGGTTTTTAGTTTTAGGATTACATATTTATTTTGGTCTATAACTATGAGATACATTATGGCTCAATTTATTATTTTTACACTCTTTTTCCTACTTGTTTGTCACCTACATGCCTTCATTTTCACATCCTTGTACTTAGGTGATATTTCATGCACATACTTAACATGCTATAATGCTTACATCTTACAATATATGTTTTATGTTTATGCATACATGCTCGCACCTTACATGGCACCTACTTATATACTTACATGATTTCATGTTATATTACATCTCTATTCTTACATGTTCATATCTAGCACATTGGTTATTATTATTTATTATTTGTTCATACAGTCTAATACTTGAGACAAATTTGGGGGCATCTCATCTCCCTTTGCTACATGATCGTGCATATGGATACTCTCTAAATTTTTATCACTATACTATCTATGACATTATTACATGATTAGTGAGCTTCCATGATTATATATTTCATTACTTGTCCTCTCCTCCAATTCCCTACATCTCTTTGTATAAAATCAATTAGAGGGGAGAATATTATATTACTATTTTTTTCATTATTATGGTTACAATGGATCTCTAGGGGTGTTGCACCACATGCTCATGGTTACAATTATTTTCTTGTGATTATATACCAAGTTAGTATTACAATGGCTTGGTCAAAGTCCTACACTATTATTCTCCATCATTTGAGAGCATGGTCATAGTGGCCCACTCACAATCCTACACCTTTTTTGGTTACAATAATTTACTTATGATCTTATACTATTCTTTCTTTATCACTTGAAACATGATTACAATTGATATACTCATTAATTTATTGTAGATATACTCATTAATTGATATACTCGTTAATTTGCATCTCATCCTTTTGTTTATACTCATTAATTTACATCTCATCATTAATTTATACTATTCTTTCTTTATCACTTGAAACATGATTATATATTACTCATCTCATAATTTATAACATAATTAAATCAATTTTCTCATGACTCCAAATCTCATCCTTTGTTGATTATAATAATTTATTCACAATTCTATACTAACTTTTTATTTTCACTTTATTTAATTGATAATATTATATTATTATAAAAAATCAATAATTATGATTCTATTTTGTAGATAGAATGAACAAATTTGTAAATGCAAATACATAATCATTAAAGAACACATGGGACATCATCTAGTAATTTAAGGTAGTGACAAAGTTAAGAGATTGATTTCATGTGAATGGTAGAATCTACTATTATTTATCTTTATTAAGATTGTGCTTTCAAACAAAATAAAAGGAGGTTTTTAGCCATGGCATAACATTTTGGGTTTTTTTTTTTTTAAATGAGAAGACAATTACCTTTTATAGGTAAAATGAATATTTTATTTAATAATCATGTATGTTGATGAGTGTAGATATGAAATTAAAGGGGTGTGTAAATAAAATGAGGAATAGAGCTAGGATTTCTTCAAAATGTCATGTGAATATTAATTTAGGTTTTAATTTTATTGTTCTATTTTGAGTTTGGATTTATTCAAAATGTCATGTGAATGTTAATTTAGATTTCAATTTTATTATTTATATATGAAATGATATCTTGAGAATTATCAAGATTTAAAAAAAATTAGGTGAATGTATAAGAATTAGAAGAAACGATATTTTTAATTGTATTTTTATTAGATATATAAAATTAAAAAAATTGTTAAATATTTTACCAGATAATTTAAGGTGTTCTTAATTATTTTTAGAGATAAATATTTTGATAATATGATTAAAAAATTTCATCATTCTTTTTAAAATAAATATCTTATTGATTATTAATAAACTTATTTTAGTTGGTAATATTTAAATATTAATAATTAATTTAATCAAAAAATTAACCCATGTTTTATATAATTAATTATGGAGGATTACAATGCCCTTATATATAAAAAATATAAGCTTGTAAATGAATAGTAAAATAATTAATTCAATTAATCTAAACATATGAATTGAGTTGAAAAATATGTTAAAATAATTTAAAATAAATTTTAAAATCAATAAAAAGAGTAGGTACTCATAACTCCTTTAATGATGAAAATACTATTATAGTGATCTTGGATTTACCACTCACTAAATTACCTAAATGTGTCCCTCCTTCTAAGTTTATATTTTTTAATATGAGGAAAGACTCATAGTTGAATTTAAATAAACACAATGAGTTCAATTATGCAAGGAAAACATGACTACTTAATAATAGAAATTACTTTAAATGTGATATTCTAATTATCAATTGATATCTAAATTTCACTTAAGAAATTAGGTTAAATTACAAAGGTAATAGGTACATGAGGATAATACACAAGTAGGAAGGTACAAGATTAAACATTATCACCTACCTATATATCTAGCTAGGGAAATAAGGCCAATGTAATATTATGAAGAATCAAATCTCTTCATGTTTACCAATAATTTATCAAGTAGTAATAATTACACAATTCAATTAATAATTTAAAGAAAAATTACAAATTGCAAGTATGCATTTCTTTCTTTCTTTTTTCACTTAAACAACATTCTATTCAATCGCCACCCATAAGACATAAAATAGTATTATCATGTTATATAATGTACAAGAAGAATTGATTTAAGTACATTCAATATAAAGCATGGAAGTCTCAATGCCATATTTTTTCTAAATAATATTTGTATAAAAGTTTTTGTTACATAAAATATTTTAGTATTTAGAGTTGTCCAACCTTGAGGAGGATCACAACTTCACTCACTAAATGCTAGTCAATCATTGACAACCAACTATATGCTTTGTTGTAGCAAGTCCTTGACATGGGTATGCACCTCTTTCTAGCTTTATATGATCAAAAAACATTCTATTTGATTGCCACCTACAATGCATAAAACACCATTATCATTTGATCAAGAATACAAGAACTTTTACTTAGATATATTATATGTAAGACATGCAAGTCTCAAAAATAAAAATTATTCTATAAATATTTTAGCATTTAGAGTGGATTTACCTCGAGGAGGACCAACACTTCACTCACTTGATACAAATTATTCATTGGAAATCAATACCTTCTTTTTATTTCCACCCACTTGAGACATAAAATAAATTTATCACATTATCAAGACTACAAAAAAAATTGACTTATTTATGCTCAATGTAAGACATGCAAGTCTCAAAACCCAAATTTATTCTAAAAAATATTTTATTATTTAGAGCGGACTGACTCTGAGGACCTTATTAGCACCTTAATCAATACTAATTGGTCATCGACAAATAATTTTATTGACAAGTTGGAGATCAATGTGAAAATCATCAAATAAGATATTGATGTAAAAAACACCTCTTGTCTATCAATAAAAAAACTAAATGAACTCAATGAATGATTCATAAGACACAACACTTACTACAAATTTTACAAATCTCTCTTGTTTCTTTACATTGTAATACTAGCCTAGTAGTTTATTAAACACGGATTTGGAAGTTGTACATCACACTTAGACATTAAGTCTTGGAAATTTCTATTACTACACCTGGTCAACGTAGATTGCACAATCGACGAGGCATGAGAAGGCAACACAACAATGAATGTGAAGGGCTCAAAATTCTATGACCTGAGCTCAGTTGTTGGGGATCTAAGATTGAACAAGACAAGGAGATGTATCTTTCTATGCTTTAAAATCCTTCTATTATGCTTAGCAAATTCAAATTTCAACATCAACTTCTCAATCTGGTTAAAAGTAGTCAAATGACTTCATGATGAGTGTACTTGGATCTGCTTTGAAATGATATAATTGTCTTCTCTATGTGGTGAAATTTAAAACACTAAAAATTTCTAATCTTATAAAAAATTTAAAAATGTCTTTTTCTTTGAAATTGGATACACTTAAAATTTGTGCATTTTTATGACTAAAATTGTCATTTATTCTAATTCTTAATATTGTCCAAATCAAATCTAAAATAAGATGGTTATAAATTATTATTATTAACAAAGATGAATCAAAACATATCTTTATTAAAATATCTTATCATCTGGAAACAACTTAAATTCAATCAAGTAATAATGACAACTATTATCATTAAGTGGTTAATATCATAATCTTTTTAATGACTAAATAAAATGAACACATTTATAATGCATATAAATATCATATTCATTATTTGAATCAAAGAAACATACATGATTAAATCATTCTTAATATTCAAAACATTAATTATCATTATATTAATTATTCTAAATGTGAATCGTTGATAAATGAATGCTTTAAAATTTGAACTATTTTATTATAATTTAAAATGTACTATTGTCTATAATGATTAATAATCAAGTGCAAAAATATGAAAAAAACAATGAAAGAATCAAAAACATAATTCCAAGATAAAAATTGTGAGTAAAAACTATAAATCTTGAATTAAAACCATAAAAAAGATGAAAACCACAAATGTACAAATGACCCCACAAATATCCCACATTCTAAACATTTATTGAACAGTTATTGAAAATGATATTTTTGACTAAGAAAATGGTCATTCTTATATTGTTAAGGCATATTCACTTTTGTCTCTTTACCTTTTCCTAAATTGTGCTCTAATTATCATGATCTACCTTAGTTTCCATGACATTTGGCTGCCTTTACATTTTAACAACAATTTTCATGTGGCTATTTATCATAATGATTGGTCTTTAGGACAATTTCTAGATGCAATCTAGATCTTCATATGGGCTTATCTGTGGCTTTATATAATGGGCTTTTCAAGATGATGCTAGTTATTATTAGACTTCTCTTTTTAGTGTATTGTAAAGATTTAAATGGCATGCAATTTTAGGATATAGATTTAGATGAATTGATACATATTCAATTTGGTCTATAACTTCAAGATACATTATGACTCTTTTTATTATCCATACACTCTCTATCGTACCTATGTATCACCTACATACTTTCACTGTCACATCCTTAACTTTAGGTGATATTTTACATGAATACTCAATGTGCTACCATATTTACATCTTACAAGATATGTTTTTATGATTATCCTTACATACACCTTACATTACAGTTACTTATATACTTGTACATGATTGCATGTGTCAAATGTTACATTTATATATGCTTGCATGTTGTAACTTCCATCATGCAAAACCCCAAAGGAAAAAACAAAGCACACTTTTTTCTTTTCTTTTTTATAATATGAAGTACACATAATTATGAACCATCAAAGCATAATTACATTACACATTAGCATCATAACGTCAAGTCCTCTGGGGCATGCGAGGTCACATCACCTAAACAAACTCATAACGAAAGATTACAAATAAAGCTAAATAACTTAATAAATCTTACATCCATCATAAACATTACAATATCCATTTACCAAGGTAACATCCATGTAACCCTAAGTATAAGTATAAATACATCACATGATACAACCATAATAAATCCCATAAATTATGAATGGTTACAAAGGTGCATAAATAATACATCATCATTTAATACATTACATGTTCTCAATAAATGAATACAATGAAACCTCCCATACATGTGGGATAAATACATAGTACAAATAATGTCTAAATACAAGATGAATATCTGGTATAAGCTCTATCTGAAGAATACTGTGAAGAACAAATGTTGATGGGGAACCCAACGGGTGCGGAGCACATTCCACCCGACCATGTGGGTTTTAGGAAAAACCCACCCCCCATGCTTAGAGGTGACAAGGAAGTAATCACGACCATGAATGTCATAAGACAACTCCAATAAAGAATAACATAGTACAATAACTCCAAAAACAACATCAAAGAATACATAGATCATAAACAACAACAACAAGGAACCACTCAATATAACCAAAGAGCCATAAAACACATCACAAATAAACCAAGGCAATAACCATTAACCACATGCCAAGTAAACTAAAGAGACAATCATAATACACTTCCAGAGGTAACCAAGAAAGCAAAGCACAAGGGAAACTAGTGGAGAGTGTCATTGCATAGCCTACATGGGTTATCCTGGCCCTTCCTCCAACATGAGGTGTCGACCCTCATCTATGGTTATCCTGGGCCTTCCTCCTACTTGAGGCATCGACCCTGTAGGGTGACTCATGTGGAGCCGTTAACCTCTCCTGAGGACAAGGTTACAACTTTTCTGACCATGGCCTTCTTAGTCTACCATTAGTCTGTGATAGCCCTAATGAATAGACGAGGTATCCAAGATTATCTTATATTGTTTTACTACCCATCCCCCTAAGTTCTATTATTAGGTTTTCACTTGTTAATCTACTCTTATGTGGGTTATCCTGATCCTTTCCTCCTTTTGAGGCGCCGACCCCCATGAAGAGCCACTCTCCCTAAAGACCCCAAAATGATAACAAAATCAAGGCAAGGGTTGTACCATAAAGAACAAGCATTAAGTCTCAATAGACGACATGCGAGGTATTACCCATCTCACTAAAAGACACACAACAGAGGCTCAACAATAACTCGTACAACCCTTTCAAAATAATGATATCAATGTCTAGCAATATCATGAGCACATAAAACGAGGATAAACATCCAACACTAAAATCATGCCTCTAGAAGCCTAAGGTTCACAACATCCATAAATGGTTTCACAAATACAATAGGGTTCCCACATCGAAAGAAAAGCCCAAACAATAATAAAATGGTAAAACCAAAAATCACATAATATTTAATTTGCTTTATAATTAACTAGTCAACAAAGCCAAATTTCATAATTTCACGCTAAAACCGTAATCAATAAATCATGACATTTATATATATATATGTGTTTCAGTGTGTGTGTGTGTATACAAATATTTAATCGAGCGTAACTCCATTAAAAAATTGAAAACACATTTCATTTTAGATGAAGGAAAAATATTTAAATTCATTTATCTCTAGGGAAAAATACCCAAAAACAAAATTATAAAACATACTCAAACATTTTTATAGGTTCAAACAATAAATTTTTCCATAATCAAATTATAGAAATATTGGACATTTTTAGAATCCAAGAAAATTTTCTTTCATTTGTTTGCTACCCAGAAGAATTTCAAAACCCCATAAGAATCCCTTTCTTTCACAGAAAACATATTTATTCATTTTTATTTTTCTTTTAAATCAGAAAACTAAAGAGTAAGAAAATGGAACCTAGAGTCTTGCGTTGTTGAAAATCTGATGAAGCTTTGCTTGATCCCAATAGACTTTTCAAAGAGCTCTCATTCCTTCCTTCAAAACTTCTTCACCTGATTCCCTTGACCAATCTTCTAATCTAAAATTTACTTCAGAAGAACCTCTCTTCCAGAACAATGAAGAACTAAATAAATTTCTACAGAAGAAGGACCAGAGAAAATCCAATTCCCAAAACTCAATATTTTTGTGTAACTTCTGTCCAAATTTTCCCGTGAATGAAAAATCCCACAAATTTGCTATTAAATAAAAAATATCTTCTTCCTTTTTCGAAAGCTCCAAAAATCCAAATTAAAAGAAGTTTTCTAATTTTATTCCCAGCTTTACAGCCAAAACTCAACACTCATTGGTCCTTTTCATCTTTTCTTTCTTTTATTGATTTTTTTCCCATTTAACAACACTTTTTGTTTTAACCTAATTTTGCAGTTTTACTTGCAATTCACACAATCTAATTTATTTAATTAGTTTATTTTATAATTATCCTCAACATGCTCTTTTAATTAAATATCAAAATACTAATTTTAAATAATTTAATTTAAACTTTTCCATTTATTAATCTTTAATAAATATATGGCTTTTAAAATAAGACTTTTATATTTTAATACAAACTATTCCAACCATTAATTAACATCATTCAATTATTTAAATTACATCATACAAAACACCAACATAAAATAAATACCAAAAGTACACTCACACATAAACACTATAATAAAATGCAAAATGGCAAAGGTCAAAGACGCACAATACCACAAAACATAAGACAGTTTGACAAACATGGGACAGGGTGACTTCCTTGTCATCTCTGTTTCAACATCATGCCCGTTGGGTTAAATTGATGCTTGCCCTGTCCTGCCGAAGCAGGTGGAATCGAGACTCTGTACCTGCAATTCCTGCATACAAACAAGGTCGTGTACATGTATATATATATATATATATATAATCAAAACATCACATCGCGGAGAGAAGGAATTGCACAGAAAGGTGGCACTCGTAATCCAGTGGTACCACATCGCCTCACCAATGCTATACCAATAAATACAACATTAGATATAAAGTAACATTGCTAAACTAACTGACCATCATGTAATACTACTAAACCAATCGCGATCACAATGTATTACTAAAATCAAATTAAACATCACCAAACCACACATAACCATAATGTCATATCATAATATCCATGTCCCTCAAATGAAGCAGTACACTATCAAGCGCCTAAACTATCCAATCCACCAACCCAAACACAAACAAGAATCCATCAAGTTCAAAGTATCAAGCACAAGCATAGAAAGATAAATGTCCAACAAGAATACGAGGGGGTATTACACATGCCAAATGTTACATTTATATATGCTTGCATGCTCATATCTAGCACATTGGCTTCTATCATGTGCTCATTACATCCCAAAATTGGGGGCATCTCATTGTTATTTACATAATGGATTTTTTATGATGATGGTAGTTATCCTTGGACAATTTTTAGAGAATTATGAAGATATGGGTCACTCATACAAATATATATTGTCATGCACATATTTTCTTGATATTATTTCCTATTCCAATTTTGGGTTCTTTTCAAATGTACATATTGATATTACAAATTATGATCTTATTTTATAGTATACAATTATAGACCTTTCTAATATTCTTTTATAGATCATATTTTATTGAAAGTACATATTCAAATAGCATACAATTTCAAGGCACAAATTTAGATGGTTTTTAGTTTTTGGGATACATATTATGTTTGATCTATAGATTTGAGATACATTGTGGCTCTTTTTACCATCACTACACTTTATATCCTACATATTTTCACTTACATGCCTTAATTGTCACATCCTTATTGTTGGGTGATAGTTTGCATGCATACTTTATCTACTATCATGCTTACATCTTACAAGATATATTTTTATGATTATTCTTACATACTCACACCTTACATGGAACCTATTTATATGAGTGTACATGATTACATGTTACATTGCATTTCTCTATGCTTACAAGTTCATATCTATTGCATTGGCTATTATCATGTGTTCATTACATCTTAACACTTGGGACAATATTGGGGGCATCTCTTGCTCTTTGCTACATGTTCATACAAGATCACATATGGATACACCATTAAAATTCTTCACTTGATGCTATATATGATAGTGTTACATGATTATTGAGCTTGCATTGTAATATTTTTCTATGGAGATAGCCACACAAAATCTAGAGGCCTAATAGAAAACAAGAGATACTCAAAAGATCAATATGACAAGAATAAATTGTATTCCTTTCAAAGAATACAAATACAATGAATGTACAATGTAGGAGGGACCCTTGGTTATATAGGCCAAGGTGAGACATAGGACAACATAGTATTATGAAAACTCTCTTAATCTTGGAATGAGACATAAAGTGATAAGTATCATATGTGTACCCTAAGTAAACTTAAGTGATGAGATGTGAAAGGGGCCTAATTGTGGAAATACTTAGGTAATACCCTTACTCACACCAATACCTCCCCCCTTTAAGTGTAACTTTTGGGAAACAAGAAACATGCAAAAGTGGGTCTTGACTATAAGGCCTAATGAGGTACCCATGTATAAATTCAATCTCTCATAAATGAAGAAAAGGACAAAACCTAGTGGGAAAAAACTCCTCCCCAAAAGAAAGAATAAACAAGAAAAATTCTCTCTAGAAGATAAGAAGGACAAAACCTTGTATGAGGAAAAATTCCCTAAGTTTGTGCAAGAAGTTGAGTCCACTTTTTGGCCAAAAAGTGGAAGTGTTTTCCCTTATTTTTAGAATTTGTCACATTTGACCTTAAAATTTGAAGCACTTAGAGATGAAATCTTAAGAAAAGTCACTAGTCATAAAATGTAGTACTCAAAGTCTAGTTTCCAAATATGTAATTTATTTCAATACCTAGATGATAAAAATTGGTTTTCAATAGGCGTTTCTAAAAACCACTGTTTAAAAGTCACTTTTCTTTTACTATACCATGCACGTGTACGCCATCCATATTTTGACCTAAACAATCATATTTTTCTAAATCCTTTTGGGAAAAGATTCGTAATTCATTGAAGCACGTTTTTGATATTTTTTTGTAATTTTTTATTGAATGTTTTTTTTGTTAAATTTTTATTGGCCATATTTGTTGTTTAGAAAAATCATCGTGTACATCACACATAAGATGACCTAAACTAATCATTT
>VDFB02126914.1:0-11318 GCA_007258455.2 Sequoia sempervirens | reverse complement strand
AAAGAACTTTATACCTTTGGGAAGTGATGGTGAAGGTTGGGTTACCCCTTTCTCCCAGCTTATTGACAATATTTTGCTTTCAAAGTATACCTAGTCAACCTTGTGCAAACTAGCTTGAGACCTACTTGGCCATACCCACTTGACTAGCATTAGGCATTGTTGTTGTGTATCCAAGTGTTTGCTTAATCATAACATTTAATCTTGAAATACAAATTTATCATTGTGTTTGGTGTGTGTGTTCATGCATTTACATGTGAAATCTTGTGTTTGATATTGACCAAGTCAAACTTCCAATAAAAAAAATGCCACATCATCCAAATCAATCAATGTTTATCATTACATCATATCCTAATCATCATCATCTCTTTAATCCAATCAACATCATTTTACATCATGCCAACATTAGAAGACCTAGCATCCCAACTTCAAAACCTCCTTCAAACACTTCACCAAATACCCCAACCCCTACACCACCAAACCATACAAAGACTTCAAACCCTCTTCCAAAATTTTCAACAAATTAAATCACCTCAAACCCAACACCTCCTAGCTCAAGCCAATCAATTCATTGCCACTTGTCAAATCCAACAACCTCAACATCATCCCCTATCCATTCATTATCAACCAATGCCACCTCAACCTTATGTTTCATCCCTTTCTACCTCATACCAATCTAATCCATCCACTTCTTCGCATGTCAATGCCACATTAACCTATCAAGCCACATCACAACAAACACATGTGAACTTAAGTTCTACCTTGAAACAAGGTCAAACTTCTTCATGTTCTAATGCAACCATTGACAAGGGGAACACTAATCTAGGTCATGCACCCTATACATTCACCATACCACCATCTAATCAAATTCCTATCCCTAATCCACCATGTCCTAGTCCTAATCCATTGGCCTCTCTACCTTCTGGCCGTCGCGAAACTTCATTACCCATCATCATCTAATCCTCCATCCAGATCAATGCCTAGAGTTGAAACGCATTCCAAAGGTAAAGCCTGTAAGCGTGCAAATCCCCTACACCTGGGGATGGAGGCCAAGGGCTGCAAACAGGAATCAATTATCTCCATGTCATTCAACACCTTATCTTGAACATACAAAAGGAGTCCTCAAATATCGTAGAACCTTCGAGCCAACCAATCATCCCACAGCCTTGAATGATGATTCAGAGTATCCCTCATTGGTCCCAGTCACCCTCTGCATGCGTATCATATGTTCGGTGACCATCAAGGTAAAGTATCTCCATGAGAAAGCCAGCTACCTCCATTCAAATACGTCATGAAGGGTATGTCAGGCTTGCAATCAAGAGCATGGGGAAAAATTACCCCCTCATCCACATAAAGATCAACACCCTCCTAATGATTATGTTCATAACACACCTAATACTATTCATGATCAATCATCCATCTTTGACCAAGACCCCTTTTATGATCAAGAAGATCACGATGATCCTCTTAGCCAACTTTATGCATTCCATGGTCAAAGGCCTATCGCCTTCACCTATCGATGAACAAAAGAGCCTCAATTTCTCTTATCCACCCTACCTAGCCTATCCATGATCCATCAACATCCCTTCCCGCGGTGATTATATGCCTCCCAAAGCACATGAGATCAAAATAAAATGCCTTTGAAGATTAAAGTGAACACCGGTATATCATCAAGATCCTAATGATCCTCCATCACCCACTATCGACCCCATTGCAAGTTGTCCATCATATCCTATTGCTCTTTCCACCCTCATTCATGAATGCTCCTCCTTAGAACACCAACAACCATTATCTTCCCTTGCTTCATTTTCCCCATCCAATAAGGAACTCGTGTACAGTGTTCCACCTACACCTAGTCCCCTTGTCCATTGCATACTCTAAAACATGAACCACCAAGGTAAAGGTCTAGACCTTCATGAACAAGGTATTTTGGAGCCCATCTATGTAAAATTCCCTCCACTCTATTATGGCCTTGGATATACACCCCAAGGACACCAATCTCAAGATGTTGGTACTTCCTCCATGCCTCTTAAGTCCACTTTCCATCATAAATTCTATCATACGCCTAAAACATATGTTTTTGTCCTTCCTCCATCACCCTACAAATGTCAAAAGAATGTGACCATACACCTTCCACCATCCACTTTACCACCATTACTTCCAACTCCTAATATCCCTCCATCCACTTTACCACAATTACTCCCAACACCTAATATCCCCTTATCCATCCATCCATAACTCTTCTAAAAATACTAATCATGACCAATCAATGCACACATTGTCTAAACAAGAAGCTTCCACTCATTCCACCATACCCATGGGATTCAAAAGAAAAAAATCAATGTCTCTACCTATCAAGTAAAAAATCCTAAAAATCCTCATGCCTTAGGGCATCAAGGAAAACATTCAAAGCTCAATGAAGACACCCAGTCTAATGTTGAGATACAAAATGATGTGGATTGTTGTTATGACAGCCCAAAAGTGAGTAAGAAGGAAGAAAAGGACAACCTATTTTCTATGATAGATTGTGACCATGCTTTTGAAAAGGTTGTCAACAATTCAATCTCCTATGATTGGGGAATTCCAATTTATGATAAGCCCATTGAGTTTTCTGACTGTGAAGATGATGACATCATGATATATCACGATTTGCAATTTGATCATGCATCCAATTCTTGGGAAGGTCAAGGAGTGGAAGTGGTTGAAGGAATGGATCAAAGCAGTGATCTATTGAGTAGTGAATAAATTTCAGATTTGTTAACTACTAAATATCAGAGATATGCACATGAGAACAATTCTCAATTGTTGCGTGGAGCCCCTATTGTTTTTGATAGTGATGATGATCTTCAAGATGAAAGGTATGATGCATGTGTCTTTGATTCCCTTTCTGATGATGAACCAATTGATCATGATGATGACAATGTAAATGGATACAAGTAGTTGTTTGATGACAAGGATGCATTGCATGATGAATATGGCAGTTTGTATGCTGATGCAAACTTAGAAATCTGTTTTGATGAGTTTGAAGCAATAGATAACCATGAGTTTTGTACATCAAATGAGCCAAATTTTGAAGATTCTAATGCAGATTTAGACAAGTATTTGTTTGCTAACTTAGATGAGCCTAGTCATGACTCTTTTCATGTGGATGTGGATATTGATTTCAATGAGAAATTAGATTATCTATTTGAACTAGAATTTCCCATTGTCAAGCAAGCTTGGGATGATGAGGATGTTGATATGCTATGTTAAGAGGATGACTATATGATTACAGATGAGGACAAGTCAAAAGTCTTTGATGACTCTCTATACCAACATGAGGGAGAAGTGTTCACAAAGTGTGGCAATATGCATAATATTGAAGAAGGTTGTTTTCAGCCTAAGAGTGATTTAAATGATGAATATAATAAGTTTTTTCCATATGACAATCAACATTTTGAGAGTGTACCTTACTCTCAAATGCATAGTGACCGTGAACATGTTGATGATATTGAATATGATAGGCTATTGGGAGATATAAACATGTTCAATCAGTCAAATGAGTGTGATCAAGCTATGCTTTCATATGGTCTTGATCACCATTTTCAAATGTTGCCACTCGATACAAAATTAGAAAATGAAGAAAGTGACAGTGAAGTGGCATATATGATTTGGTTGCCATGTTAGAATGAAGTCAAACAGAGAGCAATTTTCCACTTGCATGAAGGTAGACTGATGCTTGTGTTTGCAATGGTACAGTTGTTCATGTTGTTGTGGTTTCATAGAGGCAAGCATGAGTTGAGGGAGTTCAGTTCTTTCTACAAAATTGTGTTTGACAGAGGTAAATGTTGACTCCCCTTTTTCATTTGGTGCCCTGGGGTCACCAAATAAAGTTGAAAAAGAAGAATGAATAAAGGACTAGTTCCAAAACACCTAATGGACTCAGTATTTGGTCTACTCCCCAGAGAGCGGGAATCTTGCTATGCCCATAGGGGGCATACATCCCCAGTCAGAGCCACTATTGGAATTCTCAAATTCTCCCCAAATTTGGAGTGCTCATTTCAAAAAATTTCCTATGCACTTTCAAAAGTGCACCTGATGAATCTGCTTGAGTGACCCACTTTGGAGGGTCATATTTCAGACCCAGTTGATTTTCATGCAAAACCACTTTGTAAGCCCACTCATGTGTCATATGTGAGAAAGCATGTCAATTTTCAGCTTCCTATGATAACTTTTGTCACAGTTTTGAAAAGTGAAGCTGAAGGGTTTTGTCACTTTTCTGTTGTTCGTAAACCTTCAGTTATGTAAAGTTACCTCCCGTTTGAGCTTACATTTTACAACTAGTTGATTGTTAATTCAAACAGATTGTTGCTCTTAGTTCTCCATGCCAAGATGAACTCCCATATCAGTTTTTAGGGCCCCATGAGCTGATTTTCTATTTTTAAAAGATCAAAATCAAATGAAATTTCTCCAGTTTTGCATCCACATTTCCAGAAACCTTTCCGAGAGGTCAACTTCGACCTTGAATAACTTTTGATGAATGATGTTTCAAGCCAACCCCTTTTGCACACGTGTTCACTATGCCAAAATGAGCTAGTGTATCTGGTGGCAGCTTGCTAGGAGTTGATTTGGTATTTTTCCAACGAGGTGATTTCATTAGTTTCAATTGGTTCAGAACAGATGTTTGTTGCAGAAAGTTCAACTAAGCAACTTTGATAGTTAATAAATTTTTCCTCATGATTGATTTCTTCAATCTGTCTTTTGCATTGTATTCTCTAGACCAATGGCTACATGCTTGCAAGTTTTCATGGCCCCAGGAGATCGTTTTCCCAATTTTCAAAGATGATTCTAGAGACCACTTAGTCATTTCCCAGCATTTTGCAAAAGTGCCTAAAAGCATGTTTTAATGAAAACGCATATCATGTTTTCATATCTGAAGCATTCAAAAAGATATCCCAGATCAATTTGAGCTAGAAATTTGTTTTGAAATGAAATATATTTAGTCAAGCCACATGGACCCGACATGCTTTACATATTCATGAAGTTGAAATGTCTTTTTTCAATCATGAGTACATTGGTGAAAAGAAAACTAAAGTCACTGTTCAACGGTGAATGGAAAATTTTCAGATGTCTATATTGGTTACTGGATTCCAATCAAAAAGATATGTGCAAGTCATTAACTCATAACCTCGTTTTAAAATGTCTATGGATGATTGTGACAATGCTCTATCATGCTCTTTGAAGAGATAAGTAAAATGTCAGCAGAAAAGAGAAATAAAGTAAATTTCAGATTTCACCCACTGATATCAAGATATAGAGAAAGCGTATCTGTAGAGTTTGATAAGAAGGGAAGGTCAAAATCCTTGAAACTCATCACTAAAATCAAAACATGGCATAGAGAAAATATGATCTTAGGAAATGTTATAATTGTAGCCTTGGAGAACAAATCGATTTGAGAAGGAAATGGATGGACATTCATCAAAACATTTACCATGAGGAGAAATGCAACCTTCACAATAGATGAAGGTTTTGAAAATCATCGTTGCACTAAAAGGATAAATAATGAAAAGTGGTCTGCTGAAAGTGTTTTAGAAATCTCAAATGTAATCTCATAAACCCCACACACAGCCATCAAGCTCGATGAATGGGCTGATCTGAATGAGTATAAAATATATTTGTTGAAATCCCTTAGAAGAACACAACCAACAAACAGGGAATTGGCCAGAGGTAATGAGGGTTCAAATGGATGCTTTGAAAGACTTTAAAACTTTCAAGAAAAGCATTATAGCATGTTGAGGGTGTGCAGTCTACTAATAGGGACTTCCAAAGAATATAGTCTCAAGAGGAACTCTGATTGGAGGGCACATACACATAAAATACAGGCTGTAAAAGCCTTAAAGAAAATGTGTTTTGGGGAACCCTCGAATGTTAAGTGAATGAAATGGCATATGCAGCCCATGTCACAATGATATACGCACTCATCAATGCATAATAGGGAACTCTTTTGAAAGCAGATGAAATTTCAAAGGCTATGCCAGCAAGATGTGTTTGTTGAAGAAACCTCAGAAACTATGGAAACTCATCAACAAGGATTGTATTGTTTCTCACAATGCACAGAGGGTTGAGCAAAGCCAACAGTGGTTAGAGAAGAGGATCGATCATCATTAATGCGAGATGGAGTTGCAAATAGAGAAACACCCAAGAGAAAATTAGGGCAACAAATGAAGGTGAGAGGAGATCGACGGTGGAGACACAAAGATGAATTGTAGCCAAATCTTGGCCTTTCCCCGCTATCTCATGGGTTGAAATTGCTCATAGGTTATTTGCATGGGATTAGCGAGAGTGCATTACATGTGGTGGTGTTGATGTGCCAAATTGACCCATAACATGCAGGTAAGATAAAAGTGAAAATATCTCACCTCTCCTGAAAGAGACAATTAGTAATCAAACTGATCACCTCCCAAGGTCTTTGATGTTGGTTCACAATGTTGATGTTTCACAAAGTGGTCAATATGGCTGTAATGTTCAAGGGGCCTACTGGTTTTGAGCTTCTGGATTGTTACAAGATCAAACATATATTTAAACCTACTTTAACCGGTGGTTTTAAAGTAATAGAAAAAGATAGATCAAGGTTTTCAAATTGAAAATAATGTTGATTCATTCAACTAATCAGATTTGTTGCCTTCCAAGGAATACCTAAACTAGAACTACAAAATAAAATTAACTTGTAATTGATACAAAGCTTCATTCATTCACAGTGAAAACTTTAACAGTGGATTGTAAATCATCATTCAAACAAAACATAAGATAAAATTTCATTCCTTGAGAGCTTTTCAAATCAAAATGATTAACCAAAAATTGAATACCATTCTAGAGCATCATATAAAGAAGGTTTAAATCTGACTGCTCCTACTATTAATGAAACAGAGAAGCAAGATTTATAACTCTGGCAAGATCACCAGTGTATAGAAAACCCATGTCTTCAAATTATCTCTATCTATGCTAAGAAAATCTGGAAGATACATCACTTCTTCTTCCTGCTAAACTATAAAAACGTCTAACTTCTTTCAAAACCCTAAATTTTCTAACTACTCTCTAACTCTTCTAACAATTTTTTAACAATCCTTTTTCTAACCCTTACCTTGATTTTTACAAAAGAGGTAAAATGCCATATTTATAAAACATGTCAGATGTGTCAGCCCAGTTTAGGGTTTACAAAATAATTTGGTTACAGAACACGTCAGAACAAAGTCAAATGTCCATTGAATGCATGTACTCTATCCATGTCGGTGAAGGATCTCCCACAGGTATGGTCCCCTGCAACACTACAAGATTGTTACAACCACCATCATTAACTCACAGCCCTCATCCTTGACCTTGAGACACCTTTGCATAATTTCCTTAAATGTTCTTAAACATTGTCATTAATTTCGATCTACTTTTTCCAGTAGACGTCTTGTCTGCCATCAAGACTTGTGGCTTCTTCCTCTTAGGTTTTCCTCTTTTCCTAGAACCTTTTGTAGGTTGACTCCCTTGAGAAGCAACATTCATTGTTCCTGACACCCTGCAAAACAATGCCCTCATCAATCCTCTAAAAGCATAGAAAATATCATTCTTTGTCTTACCTTTCATACCTTCCCCTTTCTCCTACTTAGTAAAACTTAAATCTGGCGGAGGCAGAACCAAATCAGAACTAGGAACAACACTTACCTTTAATACCGGCGGGATGGGAACCAAAATGAAATCGGAACTGAGACTGGAGTCAAAACAGGGACAAAACACAAGACCATTTGTTAACCTAAAACTCTTCGCACCGTTCTGGCTCCAACCCCGCAAGAAAGCAAGTATACAAAAACCAAAACTTGACCAATCGACCAAGTGAACAACATCTCCAAGTTCTACCCACATTGCGGTTCCACAACCACAAAAGCCAAGAAACCCCTAGACTTGTAGCAAGGTGGGGAGTGGAGTCAGAACCGAATGAGGAAACATAATTTTACAAAAACTCCATATCCCAAATCCCTTTCGAACCCAGCCCCGCAAAAGATACCAAACACAAGCAACAAACAAAAAATGAAAAGGGCGGAACCAGAACCGAAACCGAAACCCAACGAGGGCAGAAGAGGAACAAAAACCTGACCCTGAAACTTTTCCAAGTTATAGGTTCAGTTTCCATCCCAACTCTGCCTCTAACAACACATAAAGAGATGACAAGGAAAGAGACAAAAGAAAGAAAAGGAAGGGAAGAAAACTCCCCATGACCAAATGCAAGGATAAAAAGGAAAAACAAACACAATGGGTAGAACCGGAACCAGAACCAGATCTTGTAACAAATTCCAAAGTTTGGTTTCAGTCCATGTTCCACGTCCACTAGAACAACAAAGAAAAAGGCCCAAGGAAGAAAGAAAACTCCTAAGGCACCAAAACACAAAACCAAAGGAAAAAAAATAGAGAGGGGGGTACCCATTTTAATCAAGTTTAAAATGGGGTGGTTATGCAAGGCATAACAAATGGCGACTTAACTGGAAAATGGTTAACCATTTTTCAAGAAACTAAAGGATTTGAATTACCCAAAACTCCTAGTTTAGCATGGACATCACAATTCGATTGCCGATTGAGTTTAAATTAAACAAGGTTAGGCTTCGGATCTCAAATGTAAATCAACCGCTTTGCGGCTACCCTAAATCTATAGCCAATGCTTGATGGGTGTATCTCTCCTTTTAGTTTCCTCATCTTTTTTGAACAATAATGTGCCTTAATATTTGAACTTCCCTTGAGTTGATTTCACACAACTTCTTGTGCAATGATATCTGGGCATTAACCAGCACTGAATCAAAAGCATTAGTAGCTCGACAAAGATACACCAGATTTTTCTACTCCTTAGCATTGCTCTTGCCGATCCGGTATCCATAGCCAGAATTAAGAGATACTGATCACCCATTTTAGTATTGGTTTTCTTTTCTTAGATAGTTCTCTTTCTCTTTTTTTTTTTAAGTTCCTTCATTCAATTCCTTCTCAATATGTCGGATGTCAACATGCATTACTGGAGTTGAAAATTACCATGGACCTCATAACGGTGTTGGGGGAATCATAACCTCAAATCTTTGCCGCAACACCATCGATCACAAGACAAATATACCATTACAAAAGGAGATGTTTGTAGTAGGAATTTGTAATGATTCAATCGGTTAAGTGCTTACTTCTGCCTTGTTCTTAAAGACTTACAACTCTCATTGATAATGGACATAAAACACAATGGCGTTTAAGGGCAAAATCATCCAATCAGAAAACTTGAAAATATCTAAACCAACTTCCCTCCTAGTAACCAAAGTATACTCTAGATAACAACCCCCTTACTCAATTGAATAAAATGAAGGGCCCCACAAAACAAAACAAAAGACAAAATGAATGGAACAAAAAACTATTTACATATATACAACCCAATAAAATACCCGACCTTTTCATGACCCAAAATAATGTTTGAGAAACTACCCATTGACAGGCAATGGAACAGGTTCTCCAGTTAAAATACTCAACCGGAAAACATTTTCTCCTAGGATTTCAGCAATTTGATAGGGGCCCAACCAAAGCTTATCAAATTTATGGTGGTCACCCTTCTTTTCATTGGCTTTATCCCACAATAAGACAAGGTCTGATATCCTGAAGGCCTTGATTTTGGCTCTTTTGTCAAACCAATGTTTGACAACAGCCTGGTTCCTAAAGAATTGCTGCAAAGCAACACCTCTCTACTCTTCTAATTTCAACAAGCTAGCTAACCTTAATTCAATCCTATCATCATTAGAGTAGAATTCTTGCATAAATTTTAGGATAGGTATTTGCAAGTGAATAGGGAACAGAGGCTCTTGGCCATACACTAGCTTAAACGGTGAAGTTTTCAAACCTGGTTGTGATGCATTCTGTGAGGAACTTGATTACTACCTCCATTGTGCTATTCTTGCAAGGTATAGCTTATGTCCATCTTGTGCAGTAGTCTGTGGCAGTCAAAATGAATTTATGTCCTACAGAAGAATTTGGGTTGATTAACCCAATAAAATCAAGTGCCCATTGGGTAAATGACCTTACCTCATAAACAGGTTGCAATGGCATGGCTAGATGATGCTCTCTTGATGCAGAAGTTTGACATATATGACATGTCCTTACATGTTGGTGGGAATCCTTAAACACACATGGCCAATAATAACCAAATTTGAGGATTTGATGTGTTAAAGAATCTATAGAACCATGACCCGTGCCATGCTTCCCATGAAATTCAGCAATTACATGCTTAGCTTCTTGTTTATCAAGGAATCATAGATAAACCCCCTCAAAATTATTTTTGTATAACAATCCTCCTTTGAGCATATAATGGGAATTTTTCATTCTCAGTGCTCTCCTCTGAGTCGTATTCATTCCCTCTAGGCACCGATTATTGAACATGAAATAAATAATATTGGCATACTAAGAGTCATTAGAAAAGGACTATGTTGTGTACTGCTGACAAATAATGTTCTTACCAACACCCACCATTGCTTTAGACAAGCCTTGACCTTGGACAAGTTTCATAGGGTGAATCTCCATATTGAAATCTTGAAAAATAGCCATCCATTTCCCCCTTTGTTCTCCCAACTCGCTCTACATAAGTAGAGACTTCACAACAACATCAAGAACCACAACAATGATCTGACTTTGGAGGATATAATGCCTGAACTTCTTAATAGCTCTAACCAATGCAAAAGCTTGTTTCTCAAGAGGTGGGTACTTGACTTCAGCATTCTTAAACAAAGAGCTCATGAAGGCAACTGGCCTTTCATCCCCCTCCTCTGTTCATTGTGTTAGGATAGTTGCACATGAGTGTTCAGAAGCAAAAGAATAAATTTAAAATGGTTTCAAGTAGTTAGGACTAGTGAGGACTGGCACCTCTGAAATGGATTGCTTAACCTGAGAAAAAATAGGCTTAGCCTCATTACTCCATTCTATTCTAGCATCTTTCTTCATCATTTTGTTCAAAGGTTTAACAATTTCTACAAAACTTGTGATAAACTTCCTCACAAAGTTGATATTCAAGAAAGATCTCTTATCCTTTTTACTTCCTGGCATGGTTAACTTCAGAATAGACTCAACTCAGTCTGGATCTATCGATATCCCTCTTTCTGAGATTATGTGTCCCAAAATTTTCCCTTCAGAAACCTCGAACACACACTTTTTAGGATTCAGGGAAACACCATATTGGATACATCTTTCAAGAACTTTAGCCAAGTCTGCAGCATGGTTTAGTCTATCTTTAGAGAATATTGTCATGTCATCCATATAAACGATGATGCACTTATCAATAAAATCTTTGA